>JAHWFP010046203.1:0-11965 GCA_023313725.1 Lithobius niger | reverse complement strand
TATACCTGAATATTCATTTTGACTGAATTTCCGTCCTACGGAAGTTAAAAGTTTTTTTTTAATTTCAGTTATGGGTTTATGAAATCAGCTATGAAGCAAATGCATGTATGTAGTGGTTGCTACATAACATTACAATTTTCAAAACTGGAAACAATAATACGATAAAATCAAATTTAGTAAAAGTCGATTCGTTTTAAATGAACGGTGGTCCATAAACGATTGTCCAAACCAGTAGCCTAAGTCTACGTTAATTTCGCGTGTAGGCATTAGACTACAACTTTGTTATCCAGTTATTTCGTACTTATCAGTGGGGCTGCATGTTTACGTCAGACCTAGAATAAGTTAAGCAAGAAAAATATAGAGTTGCCAGCCATTGCTCGGTCGATGGGAGACGTCAGTCGCTGACGATACGTATGAACTCAGTTTTCGTAAATAATTTTACGTGTTAAATTTCATTGCAACGTTGCTGCCCACATTGATTGATTCACGGACATTTTATACCCAGACTTCCTGTCTCAGATATTTCCCCCTCAACAACGATAGCAGAGAAATTCTTCCCCTTGACCCACGTAAAAAATGAAAAAAAAATTATTAAAAAAGTTTACATTTTCATTTAAAACTACGTTGCACGTATATATTTTAAACCTTATCAGTTTCTATACTTAATACACAAATACTAGTTCCGGCTTGTGGAGTAGCCTAGGCAACTAACCCCACATAACCTACCATAACAACAACAACAACAACACCCGAAATCATATTTAAAAAATAATCATACTTCGTTCTCTGCGTGAAGCTCGTTCCCTACCAGGTGAATTTCAAACCAAATTACCTGATCTGTAACAACGACATCACCGCCATACACAGTTTCCCCCATCCCCATGCTAGGGTGAATTTTGGGTTCCGTACAGGGAACGGTGACCCTTTCTTTCTGCAAGACTTGACAGTCAGTTTCGTGTAATACTCAGCTAGACTTACCGCAAGGTAGTGGTGTGTGCATAGCTATTACATTTGCTTGTGTCGGTGCATTTATTCTGATTTCGAAATATCACTTAGGAGATCAAGGAGAAACCAGAACTTCAAAGGGTTCAAAGGGTTTAACGAGCGTTAACCACTCCTGGTCATCTGCCCGAAGCCCTAAGGCCCTATGAAACCAGAACTTGCCCTATCAGACAACGATGAAACTATTTTAACAATAGAACACTTGTAATGTTGTTTAACTGGCATTGTTTAAGCATCGTTCGCGAATCCAAAGTTCTCCTTCAAACAAGGGGAAACAAGGGAAATAAGAAATTGCTCCTCACGCAGTTTAGGGAGCACGAACCCAAACAGGTTTATACAAATAGACCGGTTAGAACAGGATGCCGTTCAGTTATGGCCATAGAGTTAGATAGATTATATTATTACGTGAGCATCCCTCAGATATGGCTTTGATCGAAACAACACTCCCACGAAACAACAATCAGCAATCGGGCGCCAAACAACGAATGTCGGGCTGAGATGTTGAAATTGGTAGATAAGTAGGATATTAACGCTTATGAGAGTTCTTTTGCGCACGAGAATTTTCAGAAAATCGATTAGGAGGAGGAGTGCAATGCTGTAGTATGTGTCGGACGTGAGAGCCAAACCTCGTAGAAATTCGTCCCGCATACGTCCTGACATATTAAGTACATCTTGCGTACATATTGCGTACATCTTGCTAGGCTGGAATCAATAAAGTTGGAAAAAGCCCCCCAATAATACAGATGGGCGTACTGGGAACAAAGTGTGGAGATCCTGGCAACAAACAGAAAGAAGGGGCAAGAAAGTACAAAGGCCACACGCCTAGAAAGAGAAGTAGAGATCCGTGATCTAAATGTTGACTAATGATAGTGCTAAAATACACTAACTATTGATTGCGGTCTTTATTTCATTCCTGGGGACGGTCCAACTTCTTTTTGCGTCGCTACTCCCCTCTGTATTCGACTTGACTCATAGATTGAAAGATACGAACAGTCACTAAGCAATGAGTGTACTCACAAGGGTGGACGGTAGTTCAATACAGCTTGCTGTCATGGCTTAGATAGGGTTGATGAAAGGTAAAGGACTTCAGATTCCCAACGTAGGATTCCCAACGGCGGTCAGGCCTACTGAATCTTCCTACAGCAATAAAACAGCTATAGTCAACAAGACTTGTTAGGCTCAGAAAAAGAAAAAAGGAAGGATACAAGAAAAAGGAAGAGAGAGTAAACAAGAGGCTACAGCGACTGCCTAGTCGCACCGGTCTTCTGTACAGTTCCTCCACTTCCAATGTTGAGGCGCACACCTCTATCATGAACTACAACAGCTATCTCTATTATACTAATCTAAAAGCAGTAGCCATCACAATTGCCGGTTAAATATGTGTTAGCTATTAGGCCTATTTTACATTTTAGATGTATTTTGTCAGCTTTTAGGCCTAATTTTAACCAGCAGTTTTAATTTCGTACGTAGCAGATAACGGAGATATGGATTGTATAGTAAGCCTATTCATTTTTGCAACACGGTGCGGTGCACCTATAGGCACACAGTGACAGTATTACAACGTAATGTGCAACGTAGCCTATATAGATCAGTGGTAGCAAGGAAGTGATGAAGCCAACAGCGACTCGTAGCAACTTGACGTTGCCATGGTAACATGATTTTAGGCCTAATTTTCATTTTTAGGCCTAATTTTAAAAATGCAGTTTTAATTTCGTAAGTAGCAGATAGGCCAAATGGAGAATTTGGTTCGACGGTAAGCCTATTCATTCATGCAACAATGCGACGAGACTATTTTAAACGAAGCTAAAATCCATTTGTTTTTATTGAGTGTTACCTTAGGATTTTAATTCGACGATCAAACGTTTTTAATTTAGTTACGTCGACGAAGTCTATTAGCTATAAAGAAGTAACAATGGTTTAATTTGCCATGTTATTTAACTAACTTCCCACACTAAATCTAACGTTGTAAACCGTGGTCGTCTCTATCTGGTATCGTTGCGAAGTTGAAAAAAGCGACGGACGGACGGACGGGCAAAGTCGTTGCAATAGTCTTCTCAGCCGGTATGGCTGTACAGAAGACTAAAAGGGGAAGGAGACGCAATAACGAGGTTGGAGTGTTACTACAGAGAGGGGCTAACAATGTAGACACCACTACAAAGGAGTAAAGAATTAGAATTAGAAAGGAATAAAGCGGTGTTGGTTAACAATCATCATTTATCAGTAAGCGGAACAGAGACTGATTAATAATGTTTTGGCCTAATGTTTCGGCCACAGGCTTGTTACAAGCTATTGTTACGCACAACAATGCAGTTTAAAAGACGTTCACAATAAAGTGAAGAAACGCTGACTCGGTCGATCACAGAGCACAAAGAAGCAAAAGGGAGTTTACTAACTGGGAAAGTTGGGGAAAGAGTCGGGAGACACCCTTACGTCACGTAGTCACGTGTTTCCACAGTATGTACGGTAACAATAGAGCAACAATAGGAGAGGCACACAAGACCGAATAGAGTTCACTCGAACAACGTGCTACGATGATTGGGAGCGGGAAAGGTGACGTTGTCGTTGCATCTTGTTCCAGTTAACATTGCCAAGCCAGAGAAAGGTTAACTCGTTTTGGAGAACCAAAATGAAATGGTCTCTTTGTTTTCGCTTAAATCTTCAAGTTTTAAACCATAGGGTGCGAAGTCTTTAATTTTGAGGGCTTTGGCCTCAAAATTGGGCGGCCGACATGATCGAATGACTTCTTTAGTTCTTCAATGTGGGCTTGGGGAAGCTAGTTGAATTGTTTCCGCGATTGTTTGCCACGACAATGCATCTGCCTGCAACAATGCAGAATCAACTACCCATCGAGCTGGCACATGCTAAATCTTCTAGACACACGCTAGTGTGTTGCCATCAAATAATAGACATAATAAACAAAAACAGAACGTTAAATGTTAAGAGTAAGGGTCTAAGAGACAAAGCCTAAAAGGAAAGCAGACAAGCTTTGACAGTAAGTCTCTAGAAGCTAAATTTTGTCAATAAGAGGGTTGTAAGCCTCCACCCTCACTACCCGGTGGCCAGATTTCGTCCTTGAGAATAGGACAGCAATAAATACTTTTTGACGAAAAACTGTAAGGAATGCTCGTATAAAGAACCATGTGATGATCGAATGGTAGTGAAGTGTACGGCCTGCTTTGCCGTACACTTGAAAAGTTTTTTTTTTTTTTTAGGTTTCGGTTCGGTTTTTTTCGGTCAGCATATTCGAAGTAGAGAGCATGATTGGTTGTCGTCAATTACCTTAAACTTTAAAGCCACGAAATCCTTACAAAGAAAGTCAAAAATTGTAAAGAAACAAAAGTCAAGTGCGTTAAAGAAAGTTCTTTAAAGATATTCCAAGCACAAAAAAACCTGCTACAACCCTACACACACGTTCCGTCTGAATAGGCTAGAATTATATTTTACAAAGTTGGATTTACAAAATTGGTTTACTAAGTCATTAAGGAAGTCCAGTAGTATTGGGATGTGCATTTCCTGCTTTGGTTTAAGTTGAAAATGTTTTTTTTTCGGGGTTTGGTTACACAGCAGCGTACTCGCAGGAGAAAGCATTACTGGTTGTAATCAATTACCTTAAATGTACGAAATTCGTATAAAGATAATCAAAAATTCTAAAGCATCAAAAGTCAAATGCCAAACTTCAAACGAAATTTGTCTTCTTAAGGTTCTTTAAAGATATTCCAAGAACAAAAAAAAAGAACCTGCTTCATACACACGTTCTATCCAAATACGCTAAAACTATATTTGCAAAGTTAGATTTACAAAATTAGCTTACCAGGTCATTAAAGCTAACCAACGGGTAGCAAGGGTCTAATGCTTGCAAGTCTTTTACTGATAACATTTTACACCTATAAACCCTGACTGTCAAAGCTTGTCCGTCAAAGCTTGTCAAAGCTTGTCAAAGCTATCGAATCTGGGGCGTCAGATTCGATAGGCGTCCTGGTCCCAGTGTACATCTCTGGCTTCGTACAGACCCGGGTTCGATCCTGGCGATGGGAAGTGTATATGTACGGGTTTTTCTCCGGTTGTTTCCCGCCCGTTGCACGAGGGTTTCCTCCGGGTACTCCGGTTTCCTCCCTCATGCGGCAAAAAACAACTGTAATAATGGTGGTACTTCTTCCACTTAACATCTGCCGCTGGGGAATTTGGGTGGGTGGATGCCTCGAGCATCGTCTCTATATATTATTATTATATTATAATTGCTACTAACGTTTGGTTTTAGTCTGACGGTCAATATCTTATTTGTCTTGTTCGCTGAAGGGTCACGTCGGAATCGAGCAACAATGCCGACGATGCTGCTTTTGCAGTTGCAGTTGCAGTTGCTTTTGCTTTTGCAGTTTGTTGTCGGTTTAGAACGTAATTACTGCCTAGATGACCAGGAATGGTTAACGCTCGCTCCAAACCCTTTGTAATTACTGATAGAAAATCCATAGGAGCGATCTAAAGTAGCATATGGCTTTGTAAAAGATGGTCATAGTTGTAAGAATTTTAAAAGCGAGAAGGGTAAAATACGTGATTTCGCACACTTATTTTGCACACTTATTTTACACACTTATTTCACACACTTATTTTGCACAATTATTTTGCACAATTATTTAACACACGTATTTTGTACCCTTATTTTACACACCTTTCCTTTACACACAAAATAAATCTCCAGAGTATGTACGCAGAATAAGTATGCAAAGGGTGCAATATAAGTGTGCGAAATACGTAAGCAGAATACGTAAGCAAAGTATGCTAAATAAGTTTGTAGAATTGTTGCAACCCTGCGATAGGGGATTTGTACCGCATCGTTTTAACGTTGGTCGGAACGAAAATAGGGTAATACGGTAATTGTCCAATTTAGATAAAAAAAAAAAAACTACGGATGCAGTGTGCCGGTCTTTTCCACGTAAAGGATTAATCAAACTTTTCAGAAAAATTTTCTTTTATTTTGTTAAGCGTCACGATAACGAATGAACTGTGTTGTGAGCAAAGGAACGTTTCGTTGGTATTTATAGGTTTAACGGTATTATTTATGGTTTTGCCCCGAACATGAAAAGAATGTAAGCATTTGATTAATTTTACGTAATTCTTCCAAACTTAGTTTTCTGAGCTACTCATTCTCCTGTTAATTTAAAAATAATTCGGCTCAAATTATCATTTATTTTGTTAATTGCAATTTAAGAATTAAATCTTTAAAAATGGAACAATTTCGAGTAGGGTAGTGTTTAGGGCAAATCATACTTTCGGAATGGCACAATACTCCAGATTTGACCAGAACTTCGGTTTGACTAGAACTTTAAAAAAATGACGGGTCTCCCGAGTCCGTTTAAAGAACATTTTATAGCTTATCGGCACCCAAAGAAAAACGCCAGGCCGTCGGTGAACCTTGCCACGATCATTGGCATTTAGAGATTTCAGCGAACGACTGATCTTTAGTAATGGCGTTGGAGGAGAAGGGATGAAGAAGGCAGGGAATTGTATGGAACAGTTAGTGGATGATCAGACCACTTGTAATGGCTTATGCTGACTTGACATGATCTGGATTTTTTTTTCCATTAGTAACTGGGAAAGATGTCAGTTGGAGAATATATTTGGCATCTCCCCAATCACTCTATCACTCATCGCTTGACATAAGCCACAGATAAGACGAACGATGGTTTCGTGAGCCCGGTCACGTGATGCTGATGGTGGTGCTTGGGAAGATAAGATGCTGCGGTGTTGGCATGGCGACAGTTTGTGCTTTAGTGACTTTTGTGCCTTTACTGCTCTTGTGTAATATACCGCAGTCACTACAGACACTTTGGAGGTGTAACGTTCTCCCAGCCGAAGTCATGGTGCTAGAAGGCGAGAGGGACAATTTTGCTTGGTAATTCCAATAGGAAATTCCTAACAGGGACGTTCACACAGGGGGAACGGGGGGGGGGGGCGCAAGCCCCTGCCCCCACGGCAAAGTGCCCGTTTTGTAAAAAAAAATGGCTGAAATTTACTGGAGCAGTGGTGTAAATGGGCCAAAAAAGGCTCAAAAAGGGTAAAAAACGGCTAAGAAAGTGATGCAAAGAGGTACAGAAAAGGGTCAAAATCTAAACAAGGGGTGCAAAGAGGTACACAAAAGGGTAAAAATACCAAAATAAATTAATAAATTAAAAAGATATCCTAAAAAAAAGTAAACTGCCCCTGCCCTCTCAGGGGTTTGTGCACATCCTAGCATCTTTTACATGAATCGCTGTAAATAAATGTAAAGGCAAATTGGAAATGAGACATCAGCGAAACACTTACACTAGAAATTACGTACAACAAGACACATTTACGCAATTACGTTTCATTTAGCGCAGTGGTTAGAGCGCCCGGCTAGTAAACGGGAAGTCCTGGGTTCGAGTCCCAGCCGGGGCAGTTGTCTTTTCTTTCTTTCTCAGACTAGTTTATTGTGTATCCTCACAAGGACAATCTTTAATGCAGACTGCTTGCTTCGTTTTCAATTTTAACTCGTTTGTTTGGGTCTTTTTTCAGCTGTAATAAATATATTATTTTGGAAACATTGATACGTAAAATATTGATACGCAAACATTGATAGCAGCAGTAGGTTAGATTTACTTTCGAAAGTAAGAACCAAAGGCCTTCGTTTTCTTACTTACATAAGTAAGAACCCCATGCCTTCGTTTGCTTTGCCTAGAATTTTTTTTGGGGTTAGGTAAATATGGACAGCGATTGTATTTTTACTACTTAAGTAAGAACCAAAGACCTTCGTTTTCTTACTTACGTAAGTAAGAAACCCAGGCCTTCGTTTTCTTACTTACGTAAGTAAGAAACCCAGGCCTTCGTTTTCTTACTTACGTAAGTAAGAAACCCACGCCTAGCCGTGGTCCAACAATGAAAGAGTTGTACAAGATTTCTTCGAACGTGCTTGGCATCAAACAGAAAGGAACACAAGGAGATTGCAAACATATATGATGAAAAATAATAAAAAAAAGAATAAAACACTGAATCTTAAAAACTGAAGGTTCCATTGAACATTTAAAATCATTTCATGGCATTGCCTTCCCATCAAAATCGCGAAATGCCTCCTCGCAACTACTTTCAAGATTTTTTTTTTCACATTGACGATTATTTAGACTATGCAGTAATGCAAAACAATGTATAACTTATCTGAAAATAACTAAAAATAGTAATGGTCGATACTATTAAATTTGAAGATTCTAGAGGACATTTAGAAACATAGGAACATTTAGAAACATCTAGAAACGAACAGTCATACCATCTGGTGAGATGTCTAAATTTCTTGGCCTTGAAAAATTGTCTTCCTTGCAAAGAAGTGATAGTCATCCATAACCAAAAACAGAACAGGGACTACTAACTTTCTAAAACGTGTCTGCATGTCAGAGTAATGATATCCGCCCAAAACCAACAACAGTAGTAAAAAACACCAAGCTCCTAAAAGTGTTGGCCTTGCAGTGGCGTGATATTCAATCAGCACCGACAATGGCAGTAAGAACCACCAAATGTCTTAAAAATTTAAAAGGCAACCACAAGAGCAAGTACATAGGCAAGCACTCGATTTAATTTTCGGGAAAATATATGTTTCCCTTGGTCACAATTAAAACAATATATACAATTAAGAGGTCATGATTAACGACCCTTCAGGCACTTTTGGCACACACAAACTGCCATGTTTAAAACGACCCTCTAAGTTTTAAGTTTTAAATTGAATAACACATCAACCACAAAATAATTGAAGTTTTACGTCATTAAAACGTTTTTCCGTTGCAAAGCAGTGATACCCTTCCAAAATCAATCACATCAGTAAAATCGACTAAATTTCTGAAAAATGTCTGTTTCCAAAATAGTGATATCTACGTATAACAGCTGTAAGAACCACCAAGTTTCCCCAAAATTGTCTAAGCAAAACTTCCACCCAAAACCAACAACATTAGTGAGAAACACCAACTTTTTAAAAATTATCCGCCTTTTAAAGTAGATATTCACCAAAAATCCCCAATAGCAGTAAGAAACACCCGTATTTCTAAAAATGAGTCCACCATGCAAAGCAGTGATATTCTCCTAAAAAGAACATACAGTAAGAATCACCAAATTTAAAACACCGTTCAAAACTGATATCAACCCAAAACCAACATCAGTAAGAGATTTCAAGTTTTTTAAATTCTTCGCCTTGTAAAGCAGTGATATCCATCCAATGACGACATTGACAGTGAAAAACTAGCTTGAAACCAGTACGAACCAGTAACGCAAGCCTGTCAAGAATCTATAACCTCGAAACTAACAAGGAACTTACAAGAAGCTAACAAGAAGCTATTCAAACTTCCGTGAAACCAGAAAAAAATACATTAACATTAAAGTATTAACTGTACTAACATTAATTTTACAATAAACTACGACAAAACTGGAAAGAAGAAACAAGCCACACTAACAGGAAAATAGCAAAAAATTATCACAAAACGAGCAAGACAGTAACCAACACGAACCCAGAGAAAACTAGCGCAAAACTAGCAAGAAACCTTCATGTGCTTCGTGTTAGCATCTTACTATAGTCTCTACGTTCTTGCTTAGTGTCTAGCCTGTACGAAACGCTGCCGAGACACAAGATAATTTATTCAGATTATACTTAAAGTGACCGCGGCCTATCTTGAGTTCGCCCAGAACGAACACAGACAATCGATTGTATGTTTCTGGTAGCAGAGTGCCTTGTTGATATCCAAGATGGTTACAAAAACAATGGCGGCCGTCGATTAAAGCCGCCCCCTCCAGGAAGACCTGCAGGACTCAAGATACGCTGCGCACACACTGCCAAGCCAGAGATAACATAGAAATTGATTCGTAAAATCTCAACAAACCCCGACAACTAATATAAAGGTTAGTAAACGTTACAGTTTTGATGTCCAATGTACAGACACACGCTAGTGTGTGGCCCGCCAAGTTGATAAACGATAACACCTATCCAGATGAAATAAATATGGGCATGACGACCACCAGATACGTTGTGTCTTTACAGCTAAGGTAGTTTGGCTGATTTCAGCCATCTGAGGATAAATAACGATGCGACAGAAAAGGCTGAAACTTGTTTGATCGAGGGACTTTGGTCACCTGACAACATAAAAGTCGCTATTAATAATAACACAGCTTACCGTGTTCTTGTTGAAAAAACAACGTGAAAACGTTGATATTTGCCTAATCAAGAGACACGCTAGTCATTAGGCAAATTAACGAGATTAACGAGAACATCCAGATAAAATATATATATGAGCATGGCGACCACTAGACACGTTGTGTCTTTACAGACAGCTAAGGTAGTTTGGCTGTTTTCAGCTATCTGATGATAAATAACAATGCTACTGAAAAGGCAAATCGTATTTATTATTATTATTATTATTATATCTACAAACAGATTTTAATAGCATAAATCAGTATTTATATACTAATGAATTATACATTAATAATAATAAAACTAATTTTATGCATATAGCTACTTCACATACTGAAAAAAAATTGTGTCATATGCTCACACTGTGAAAACTGTAAAAATAATGATACATGTACCAAATGCCCTGTAATTAAACAAGTTGCTTCATTAGGTTATCTGGGAATTGAAATCGATGAAAATTGTAAATTTTATACACATATTGAAAATTAAAAAATAAAAATAGGAAAATTATACCAATCCTGTATGTGGTCAACAGCACGTTTGGAACCAAAATTAAGAAAACACTGTATGAGTCTTGGGTGCTTTCACAGGTCAGATATGCTTGTACCATTTATGGGACGACAACAAACAGTTATATTGAAAGTTTACAACGAACTTTAAAAAAGGCTGTAAAGGCATTGTTTGGCAATAGGCATACTATGTCCACAAAAGATATATTTAAGAATTACAAGCTGTTAAACTTTTCAAATATGTATAAGCTCACTGTCATTACTAATAATTACTTTGACAATACATATCAAAATAAAATAAGAAGACAAGGGAGAAAAAATTCGCCTTGGCTCCAGGTGCCTAACTGGAGAATTCATTTGGTAAAAGATGCCTTGAAATTATTATTCCATCCATATTAAATGATATTCCATCCGATATAAGAACGATTTTAACTAGAAATAATATAAAAAAATCATATCAGGGATTGGTTAACGAATCAGAAATGATAATTGTCCTATACAATGTGGTGAGGGCAGATATGCTTGTTAGCCCATGTAATAAATGAATATGTATAATTATATGGAATTTAATGTAACACTTTCATCATTCAAGGTTAATATTTGTGTAATAGTGTATAAGTCATGTTGTATTGCTGCTCATACCAGCTCTTGAAGCTTTGGCAATA
This sequence comes from Lithobius niger, assembly GCA_023313725.1. NCBI lineage: Eukaryota > Metazoa > Arthropoda > Chilopoda > Lithobiomorpha > Lithobiidae > Lithobius > Lithobius niger. Next base: position 611 of record JAHWFP010046203.1, on the reverse strand, counting down.
AATTATGTTATTATTATTATTATTATTATTAATAATGGAACTGTCATGGCGGAGGAAAGTTGGTGATCATTAGGCTCCTGTTTTGATCATTTTCATTGAGATATACTGTGCCCTAAGAACACAGGTAACGTGTGTAATCCATTTATAAGCAACCAAAGGTCAGTCCGTGAAAATTTTGTGGTCCTAGATGAACGAATTACTTCAATATTGAGATGTTTTGTTTGAAGCAAAAACGAAGGAGTGGTGTTGCAAAAATTGTTCCAGCAGGAACAAAAAATTGCGTTCATTTATCCAAACTGGACTGAAACCATTAACCAGATCATCAATGGGAGGAGGTCTGGTATTCTTTGTTAAGCATAAATTTGTCTGCAACTCACTTTGTGTTAAAATAGGTAACAATGATGCAATGGAATTGGATTTAACCTGGGAGAATGATAACTACGAAAGTTTACTGGTGTAGAGACAACCATCTACAAACGTAACTGAGTTTGTAAAAGAACTAAAACAAAAACTGAAGTCATAAACCAAGTTTAATAATGTTATTGTATTGGGAGATATGAATATAGATATTTTGGATAAAAAAGAAGAACTTATTGAAGAAAACAACAGAC
>JAHWFP010046156.1:0-21981 GCA_023313725.1 Lithobius niger | reverse complement strand
AAAAAAAAAACGAATTAAAGTAATATATTTCTGAAAAATACTTACATCTAACTCTTTCTGCTATTTCCTTGGTGTATTTTCACTCCTCGTCATTGTACGACCGTTCCGGGGCGGAGCAAAACCTCGGCAGAATTTGGATTGCACCCTTCGTTATTTATTCCCCATGCCAGAATGTATTTTAACAGAGAAACTACGGGGTGCACACGCGGACGAGAAGGGGCTGCGTTGTTGAGTATAGTTCTTTGTTTAACAAGAACGTTGTTGTTTGGCGTATGATTGTTGCAGTGGCGCCACAGTGGGGCCACGGCCCTGAATAAAGTTTATTCTCTCTCTCTCTCTCTCAGATGTTATGCAGATGTTGACAGAGCCATAGTTTATCGATCAGCGTCCTTTTGTTACCCAAAGGACGCTGATCGAAAATCCATGGAAGGGCGTCTATTTGTCTCACTCCCTCATGTCGATAGTGGCATGTCAAAGATCCTGTGCTTCTGCTTGGGTTTCTCCAGCTAAATTATCGACATTAACGATTTATTCGTTTTGTGGCTTATGGGTGCATTTAACCATATTTCGCGTTGTTACGCGAGCCAGCCGTGAGAACTACAACCACGACGCACTAGTGTTTCCTCCTGGAGAAAGCGGAATGTGACAGGAGGAATTAATCTAGACATACGCTAGTATGTCAATGCCAAGTAGATGAGATTCAATTACTGACAGAGCTTAATTGTTGAGACCTCTTCAGACCTTGCTATTGTGCGACCTTTCTGTCCTTGGGGCTGGTGCCCAGCGTTGTCCACGGTTTTTGACCGTGTGACCTCCGGCTGTGCAATCTACTGTGACGATTGCTTTCACCGGGAAAAGTGGTTGGGTGGTGTTGCTGTTGCGATTCCAGCCCTGAAAGTGTTTCGTAGTCGCCGTTTGGAGGCTGTCTCTTCCAGCACTGAGTGTGAGCTTGGTGCCATCTCGGTTGCCCTGGATGAAACCCTTGACCTTGCTCTCCCATCCTTCATGATTTTCTCGGATTCCCTGTCTGCAGTACATCTTCTGCGTAAGGCGACTGTGGCGTTAGACCTCCGCGACCACATGATCTATACTATCTGTAGGAAACTGTGGGTTGCCCATTAGTGCAGGCCCATTGCCCTTAAGTGGGTAAGAGGGCACGTTGGTATTGTTGGCAATGAACAGGCGGATGGTCTTGCGTGACAGGCAGTCTTTTCCGGTTCCGGTTCTAGATGAGGCTGTCTCAGCTTCCAGGTCAAAGAGGTCGCTCCATCGAATGTGGTTTCTCTGGAAGTGAACCGAGGATTGGCAAGCAGCGCCTTCAGACCGCCCGCACCCTCTTCCGGGTTCAGCCTCTGAACAGTCTGACTTCGGTCCTGTTTGACCTACCTTTTTGGATGGCTAAGGTCGCGTCCCGTTTTCGAACTGGTCACTCACTGCTCCGAGCCCACTGGTACAGGCTGGGATGGGACACCTCTTCTCTCTGTCCACCTTGTGGCCTTGAGTACTCTTGTGATGCCCTTGGGTGCCACATATCGGTACATATTAGACATCTCATGGACCATTCAATGCTTGTTAGTCTCCTGTCTCTCTCCGGTGATGCTCATCACCTGCGGTAGTTGAGGGCTGTTGCGGTCTTTTTCGAGGGCTACTGGCTGGGGTCCCTCTGTAGGTCTATTGCTTGCATTCTCTCCCTTCTCCTTTCCCACTGCAGGCGCGCTGTGCTTGCTTGTGAGAGCCTATAGTATGCTGCTGGACAATGTGTTGGGCCGTGGTTCTGCGGCCGTAGTGGTGGACCTGTTTTTTTCAGTGTTTGTCGAGGTGCAATCTCAGTATAGTTGACGAGTTAGTTGGTGAACTTCTCAGGTGATATCTCATGGAACTTGTGTTAATCTAGATTCTAATAGGGTGCATGATGCACGGCCGAGACCCTTTCAGAATGAATTCAGTTAAATTCAAGGCGGCTTGCTAGAGCACTGTGTCTTCTAACTGTAATGAGCTTACACCTGTTTTCAGCCTACTGATGAAGATTCCCATGCGGTATAAATCTATGCAAATCATTGGCGTCAGGTTTGGGTCCAGTAATGAAGAAAACCTCAACATTGAAGTGTGGAAGCGTGTCCTTCGTGGAAAAAAGTGCCCTCAATAAGGTTGATTTGTGTTACTAGCTACTATCTACTATTAGCTAAGGACACGGCTCCCATGTTAATTCTTATAGGGTATAAAGACACGTCTACAGCTCGTTAAGGAAAGTTGGAAAATCATGGTTGTGCACCATCTTGGTCCCGGTCTGTAAGCATTGTGGGCAGTGCTCCAACCTGATGCACTATAGACCCATTCCAATTTTGTCATGCGGCCATAAGGTGTAGAGCGCATGCTCACATGCCGGGTAAATTGGCATCTTGAATACCATGATTATCTTTCGACTATTCAGTTCGGCTACAGATCAAACATATCGGCATATGATGCAATTTTGTTCCTTTTATCAGGTATACGTGAGGCGTGGGTGCACGGGAAGGTAGTTGTAGCAGTGATGCTGCATATTAGAGCCGCCTATGATACTGTTTGCATTGAGTGGATTCAGGACGCCCTGGCCTGTATGGGGGTGGGCTCGCGTCCGTCGAAAGCGATCCTTCCTTTGCTCGTCATCGGCCGTATTCCACCAGTGCTAGTGGTTTTTGGTCATCGCAGATGTAATCGGACCATTGCTACCCACGAGGGAGTAGCCTTAGGGCGCTTCTCTTTGCGGTGATCATGACTGCAGTTCTCGTTGAGTTTCAGCAGACGATGAATGTGGTACGAAATGCTGTGTGGTTTTTTGGTGACAGTCCAGGGACACTTCTTCCTCTTGTCCAGAGTGCCCTTCATCTTACTTCTTACCGTCTTGCCATTCGTGGACTCACGTTATATCCAGTCAAAACTGAGCTGATCGTGTTCTCTCCCTTTTCAGCGGTTAGGGTGAGGCAGTTTGCTGTGAACGTTGGTGGCACTGTTGTCTCAGCAACCGATGAAATTAAATAGCTGGGTGTAACTCTTGATGGAGGTTTGTCCTGGACTGCCGATGTTCACGCTATGAAAGAAACTGTTACCAAAAGGCTTCTGGCACTCCGCATTTCAGTTATATGTCAGACTGTAAGACATGGCACATTTCTTGCTGTATATCGAACATTCATTCGCTCTTCTTTCAGTACCTTCCTAACCACTGAACAGAGCGAACAGAACGCACCACTGTTAGAGACAGTTTGGCTCCAAACTTGATGTCGCGCGTGCGCAGTAACGTTGCATCAGCCGTTTAGTACCTTCCAAAACTGTAATCACAGCGCAGCAAAATCAACAAGCTCAACAGAGCACTCGTTAAGTCATACCTTTAACGTTACCAGACGTGGCTAATTTATTGAACCAGGCTACGCTAATGAAGTAACCAGGCACGAGCAATGCAAAATTGCAAACTATCTCGGGGAGGTGGTTTTGGGTGTTTGCCAGTAGTGGCACTTTTGAGCGTGCGCTAGGTACAGGAAAACATTCATTGCTGACAATATTTGACGTAAGCAAGCCATATCAACACGACTATCTATAGTAGGGAATGAGCTGAACTGTCACCAACAGTGGTGCGTTTGGGTCGTTCTGTTCGGTGCTTTAGGAAGGTACTGTTAGTACTACCATTTTCCGTTTCTTCATCAACGATTGCTTGCGTGTGGTGACAGGTTGCCTTGTTTCGACCAGCCGAAGCGTTATATGGGTAGAGGCTGGAGAGCCACCCCTTCTGCTTTGGTTGTGTGAGCTTTTGGTGTCATTATGTCGTCGTAATCTGAGGGTGGGTGTACGTGACCCTGTTGCGGCCAAGCGTTATTCAACCGGCACCTGCAGGCTGGTGAATACGTGTTTGGATCCCTTCTCTGAAATGTAGCTTGGGCAGCATTTAGTCAACGTAGCATCGAGTTTAATCTGTAAGTTGGACGAGCTTTCAGTAACGCTTGACCTGGTCAACGAGCTGGCTCTGTCATCATTTACAATTTATACTGATTCGAAATCCTGTGTGGCCATGCTGCGTCGCTCTCTTGCCACCATGGAAGCGAGTGACCCAATTGTTTTTGAGGTATGTTGGAAACTCAGGCTAGCGACACAGGTGTCCGACATCAGTGTAGCTTGGGTTAAAGGGCACAGTGGATATCCAGGCAACGAGTAGGCTGACTTGATCACGGGTGCAGCAGCTTTCCCCTGCAGTTGTGTGTCCTTGGTTCAGTCTGTCAGGTCATGTCATATGTCTCTTTGTGAGTGGGTGGAGCGTGCAGTGGTATGACCGGCTTTTGACGGACTCCCCATGTGGGCAGCTTAGTTTATCTTGCGGCTTAGGATTGGTCCATTCTTTACTCTCATCCCACAAGCATAGGCTGGGTTGAACTGTCTCTCCACGCTTGCCAGATGTGGAGTTGATGAGACAGTCGAATATTTTCTGCTGCACTGTATCTCTCACCGCTCTGTATGGGTCAGCAGTATTGCCGGTGGTCTTGGGGCCATCCTCAGCATTACTCGAGAGAAGAGGTGCAGGGGTCGACTTCTGGCTATTGCCAGGTTTTGTCGTGCATCTGGGGTTACCATTTGACGGAGTATCTACTTAGGGCACCAACGCTTGCTTCGGGTTGACTGGCGTCTGAGAGTTGCACGCACCTCTACTGCTTACTTGTACACCGTGGTGATTGGTTGACGATCGTCGCAGAGGCAAAGTGAACTTGGGCTTGTTAAGAGCAAGGCTCCAGTACACGGCTGTGTATATATATGATACATGACAAAGATCACATGTCCGGTGGCAAATGTATGAGAGTTGTGTCTGTGTAGAGTTGTGGCGTTGTTGTAATTAGTTCGTTAGGGATATATGGCTTCAAACCAGAGCCATGTTAATAGAATCATATGGCTCACTAAGAGAAAAGGTGCCTTCTATTCCAATGGTTTGGCTTAGTTTTTTTACGGAATACGAATCTAAACAGAATTATTATAATTTCTGTATCACTATGATGAGAGGGACAATTTACTGGAGACAAAGTAGGAAACCCAATCAAGTAGGAAAAAAGAATTTTTTTTAAATAGTAGGACTTAGTGATGCGCCAAGTTTTCTGGTTAATTTAGACACATGCTAGTGTGTCGCCGCCAAGCAGTTTAAGATTATATATTTATTATTACCACTGGTATTGTTGAATTTTACATTACTATATATGATTAAATATGAATGAAAATTTATGGACATAAAATTACTCCAGAAAAAAATGAGATATGAAGATAAGAACGTGACCTATGAAAGTTATGATATCCACCCAAAACCAAAGCTGGTATAAGAGAGGCCAAGTTTCCAAAAATGGTCGGCGTTCGATGGTAGTGATAATCAGCAAAAGTTAATCCTATTAGCCAAATTAATAGCACCGAATACTACTTTGGCCGCTAAATGAAAACTTGATGATAGCTACTGTGACGTGTGTAGCACTATTCAAGTTTTCATTTAACTTTCCAACTATTATTCGATGCGATTAACTTGGCTAATAGAATTCACCTAGGCGGGCTTTCCCTGGTTGAAATTATCACTACCTTCAGGGGCTGACCCTTTTTGGAAACTTAGCGGTTTCTCTTAGACCAGTTTTGGTTTTGGGGATTCGCTGTAGGTAAAAATAAAAGTCTACCTTATTTCGCCAGACAAAATAAAAATGTATTCAGTAAATTGGTACAATTTTCTCACATTTATGAAAAATTGTCAACCTAGCTGAAAATTACATCGAGTCATATTAAGGAACTATAAAACTTAATAATAAAATATATATCAGACTATATTCAGCACATACATAACCAATATATTCTTACTTAGATTGCACCATTAAAACATAGTGTCCAAAAATTTGCTGGATTTATTGCACTAAAAGTTAATTAAAAAAAACTTGGAACCAGATCAATTAAAATAATAACAATAAAATAATTATTCTCCCATTATCATGATTGCATGTTGGTTTCAAATAAAATTGTCTATATTTTTAAAAGTGGGTAACGAACAACACTTCTGCAAACTATTCATTAGTCCTGAAGAAACATAAATTTCACAAATTATTGCTCAAATGAACAATTAATAAATTGATGCTATTTATCATGAGGAACATAAGGGTAACTTGGCAAAGTTCCAAAATTTAGTCATGGTTAATTATTAATTGTACCGTAGATAGTTTTCAGCTTTTCAGGTTCTGGGATCTAAGACGATGCAGCACATTCTGTAAATAAAGTAATAACAAAAAGAATTAGATTGTGGTGCAGAATAATAAATGTATTAAAAAGAAAGCTTAATCTAACCACATTGCACTTCTTAAAATTCCGTATATTATAAAAATCTATATCATTAAAAACGTACAGTGTGCATGTGTGTTTGTACCTCTGGCCCTCCGGAAATAAAGCACCTACGAAAGTGATAGGATCACTAACTGAAATACATTTAAATTATGCTTCAGACAGGCATATTTTCACAGCTTTAATACCACAGCTTTAATAATAACAGCTTGAATTTTCAACCCTCAAAATACACAAACAAACTGATCTGAAAACTGATCATGACTTCAGAGATCTATCAGGCAATAAAAAACTAAAAGGAAGACATATTTTGCAACATACTTAATTAATAAACAAAAACGTATAGTTACAAGTTAAAAGTAAGGGTCTAAAAGTCAAAACCTGTAAGGAACACGGACAAGTTTTGACTGCAAGGGTCTCGGTGTCAAATTTGGCCAGTAAGACGCTGCTAAGCATTAGACCCTTACTACCCGGTTTTTGAGGAACAGCTGCCCGAGATTGTCCTATAAAGACCCATGTGATGATCCAATGATAGTGGGGGTGTGGGTTTCCTACTTTGCTTTAGGTTGACATTTTTTTCCGGTTTGGTAACATTGCTGCGATTCCAAGCGAGACAACCTGCTACAAGCGTAAGTGTGTACACCCATTCTGTCCGAGTTACTAAGTCATTAATAAATATACATAAATCGCTGGAAATAATATTAAGGAAAATTAGAAATTAGCCAACAGCGAAAATCATACACTAGAAAGAACGTAGTTCAGTAAGCCCCTTTATGCACTTACGTTTCATCGCAGTGCAACGGAGAGATTAAGGTGCTATGCAAGTGATCTGGGGGCGAACTGGGTAGCCGGTTCGAATCCAGATCATGCCACTGCAATGAAACGTAAGTGTATAAAGGTGGCTAACTGAACTACGTTATTTCTAGTGTATGATTTTCGCTGTTGGCTAATTTCCAATTTTCCTTACTAAGTCATTAACATGATCACCGGGTAGTAAGGGTCTAATGCTTAGCAGCGTCTTACTGGCCAAATTTAACACCGAGACCCTTGCAGTCAAAACTTATCCGTGTTCCTTACAGGTTTTGACTTTTAGACCCTTACTTTTAACTTGTAACGATACGTTTTTGTTTATTAATCCGTGTTACTTTGAGAATTGTATAATAAATAGGTGTGGTGGTGGATGAGGGGTGGGTTATGTGTGACACCTTTACAATTAATTTGTTGTTTGTTTTGTTGCGCCGCCTTTAAGCTCGGTAAATAGCTATGGCCCTTACTAACCTGGCTATCGCTAGTGTTAACAATAAAAACAAATCCTTTAATCTTCAGTCTATGTCATGCAGCTGGCGTTTGCTAAATGGCATTTTTGCATAATAACAATGTTTAAAACAATGTAAAACAATCCATCTGGTCGTTTAGAGCTTCGTAACCCCTGAACCACTTGACCAATTAGAAAAGGCCTTATGGAAAGGGCACATCTACGGAGCAATACCTGTAAAATGAGCTAAGAACCAGCTTTATAAGACAAATAGTTTGACCTGTACAGAGAACAGATGAAAGGTACATCCCCAGAACAAGACCAAGAACAAGACCAAGACCAAGAACAAGAAGTTGTCTATTTGGCCCCTCTCTGTATCTCGGGTTTGGCTGGAATGAATTTCATAATTTTTGGACTGTAGACAGGCCTTGACTAGTCAAGGCTAGATTCCAAATTTGGTTTAAAAATTTTTAATTTTGACGGAGTTATAAGCTCTCAAAGTTGAAAGTTTAACACAGAGATCCTAGGTCGACCCTTACTAACACTGGCTATCGCCAGTGTTAATATCAACAACACTACATATCTACCTCAAAATATACAGGTTTTGCTTCAACTGGCTGGACGCACGGAAAAAGCAGACCTATACATTTTAAAAGGTTGCCAAATATTTGCGTAGCACGGAAAGTGAGGGATGTCAACGTAAAGTAAACCTTTTCAATGCATTTCTCGATTTGCTCTCTCAATCTTTCATTTTCTCTCACCTAAGTAGGAGACTTTCGGACGAGTAGGCGTAGCTTGCATCGAAATATTCACTACAATGTTTTGTGATTGCTCTCGTGTTGAATAAAGTAGGTGACGCAGTAATCAACACAATACAATGAGCGAACCAAGCGATATGGTTACTACTCATTAAATACACACATACTCCTTGCTTAAGCAGTAATGTTGTACCCGAATATTATTGCACTCTACGCAAATTCTAACAGATCTCAATAAAGTGCCACCTTGCTTTCTAACACTCGTATTGCTGATTGACGGGCTTAGCTGAAAGTGACGGCAAAAATCTAAGTGTCAGTTCTGCGTTTGTTGGCTTTAAGATATTTTTGGGGCGAAACAGCTAATATTTAAATCACTCACTCATAACATTAGGCCTGCATTATACTAAAAATATGCTGACTCTCAAGTTATTACCAAACCAAACTAACACAAAATTAGCTAAAAGTAACTAAAATCGTTTAAAAATACCTTAAAACCAACACGCGCAAAACTTGAGGCTCGAATTCTTGCCCACGCCCATAACCACGTATGAGTGTGTAACGGTTGTTACTGGTGTTACTCGTTGTCTTCCAATGGTGGCTTGAAATTTGTTAGAATATGCATAGAATGCTACATTTCGGTACAATATTACTACTTGCCTATCTGGCATTTTCTTTCATCCATTAAATAACTATCTATATATTTAATTCGCGCACATTCATGATCGCTTTTGACAACTGACAGAAAGGGTTTGCTATTTTAACAAAATACTTTAATTTTTAGGCAAGTATCTTACAATTTTGATTCTATTAGCGTAATTCCTATCCAATATTACCGCATTTAATTTCAGAAACTCAGATTGCAAGTAAAGTATTGGTAATCGACGGTAATTCAGAATGGGAGAGGCAAACAGCATTCACTCTGATCCGGATTTACTAATCCACCCCAAAACCAAGACAGGTATGACAGAAGCCGTGTTTCCAAAGGTGCGGCTTTTGAAAGTATTGATATCATCCAACCAGGGAAACGCTACCAAGGTTAACCCTATTGTTGGCATCAGTGAAATCCCACTCTAATAACTAACAAACTTGGCGCGTTGCCCTTTTCTTCAATTCCTTTTAGCCAGGAGTGATTGAGTACAGTTAGCTGCATATATGACAGATTACATATACCGAATGGAGCTATGGTACTGCACAGTTCTAAGTCCATCATGTTTCGGCAGCCTAAGAAAGTAGTCGTACAAAGAAATTAAAGAGGCAATGTGCCACGTGCTTGCAAATTGGTAATGTATTCTGACAATTACGTACTGAAACTAAGAGCGTTTAACACTAGAACATGTTGCAATTTTGGTGTTGGATGAGAATACAAGTAATGGCTGAATCAACGCCACTTTGGGGCCATGTGTTTCTAGCTGCAATCCCCATTTCAGCAAAAGGCACTTCCATACACGATACTTTACCTGTGTTCAAAAATTTAGATTTGTCATATTAGATTTGATTTGTCATAGCGAGCTATACAAGTTTCTGTATACCCTATCCCTACGAAAATTAACATGGGCATCGTGGCCTTAGGTATAGCTAGATAGCTAGTTAGCCAGCACTTTAAAATTGACCTTCTTGAGGACACATTCTCTCTAAAAGGGACACGTTCTCGCACTTAATGTCATTACTGGACGTTATGCACCCGATAGGGTCATGGGGTTCAGTAATCAGCCAACCTCTAACCTACAACAAGAATTTGAAAGCAGCCAACTCTTGTTGTAGAAAAGATAAGTTCAGCCAGTGAGCCACCGTTTTGCACTTTACAAAAACAATGTATCTAACAATAATTAAGTGTACTATAAAAACTCATATTCTCGTCTGCTTGAAGAATTCACGTTAGGCCAAAAGCCCGGAGTGACTCAGAAGTGAATCCAATGTCACTTCATATTCCAGTGGAGTAGATTCCCCCTAGCTAGCCTGATGAATTTTTCCCCACGCCCCCTTTCAACTTATATTGGAATCAATTCATTTACGCTCAATTACGTCAACTTAGCTGAGCATTCTAGTGTAATGGATGTTGGAGATATACCCATGTAGGTGGAATCGTAGGGAACTTTGTTACAATTACAAAGTATCAAAATTCCTCTCTCAACTCGAATTTGCAGTCGTCATGAAATCCTAACCACTGCACTACTGAGTTACACGTGTTTCGTGTACTCAAAAAGCTGTGAACTCTTAGTGTTACTGTTTTTCCCATAAAAAGTAACAGCGAATAATTAACCATGTGGTTTATTTTTCACTGTCGGCTCATTGGGTCAATTTCGGATCGAACTGGGCCAGTGGGTCAAAAAGTGACACATACAACTCATATGCCATCTATGATCGAACTGAAGAACTGAATACAAAAATGCATATTTTTGTGTATTTCCTCCAGTTCGAAGATGCAGATGGCTCTACCCATTTTTTCGAACGTTTTCAGGGTTGGGAGAATAGGGTGTTCAGTTACACAAGGGACTCGGGCATACGAGAGGCCCAGAGAGGGGCCTTGCTGGCAGAGCCATATCCCAGGGCAGTACTAACTGACATGAATGCAGACACGGATTCAAACAGCATCACCACATAACATCGACCCATCATCGACACATGCAGGGGTAAAAGCTAAAAACAAAACAAAAAACGAAAATCCTGCCACACCAAATTCGTTTCAAAATTACAGGAAACTACACTAGGCATTCGATTCTTTACAGGGGGTTCTGTATAGATCCTTGATGGCCTGTAAATGTCCTGGAAAACAAAATGAGATCCCATGCCTGGAAATTGTAATGAAAAAAAATCGTTAAAAAATGCCACAAGAACTGGAATAGTATGGGAAATTTCCATAACTGGAAATCACTTTTCTGTTTTCCATGTTGGACATCAGAGCGGAATTTATGTAGCCTGGGTTCAGACGATGTTGTTCCTTGCTCGCATGGTAAGGCGTCACCTTAGTGCAGAGACATCTTTTGAACCCAGACTATAATTTATGTTGAAACACAAACGTAAAAAAAAACGGTTGTCAAAACCTTGAAACGTCCTTGAATTGTCATAATGTGTAGAAAGGTCCTTGAAAGTGTTTGAAATTCCCAATGTTGTCAGGATGCAACCCCTCAGGGGTATGCACCGCCACGCCACCACTGCTGCCGCCACTCTGAAATCTTGACAACCACAACCACAACAAGATAAAACAAGTCAGCAAGATTCAGAAGGAGAACAAGCTTGAGGAGGACTACGCCGGCTTGCCGAACAACGTCATATAAGTACAGACGGCCACGAGTCACCATGAAAGGATCAAGAATCGTCCCAGCCACATACAACTATAAGCTTTTCACCGCTAGGAGCAGCGCGCTATGACGCACAACAATGGCGAATCTCATGGGAAGCAACCCAACACAGTTTGCACTGAGAACACAGGATTTTTCAAGTTTCTCGCTAACGAACCCTTGGTCGCAACTTCCAGCATGGTTTTATCCACTACAACAATGCTTCCAAGCACCGTCATTTTTGCCGAGCATTCAGTTTCAACAACCCAAACCACAACAACTCAGTTTCTCGTCACTTTGGTCAGCACCAACAAATGCAACGGACGCGTTCCGTAAGTATACTATACCATTTTAGCGGTCGTGAAGCCAGATGGGACGCGTTACTCTCAACCATTTTAGCGGCCGTCACTACAAATTTGAAGCCAGATTCTATAAATGACGAAAAATCTTTCGGATGGATTGATGCAATAACTTCCTTCTTCGCAGGAATACACCTGAGTGCGACGGACTGGCATCACGTGTTGAGAACTGCTTTCAAGGGCGAACTAGGTGGCTTTCACTAACCAACAAACCAAAGACTTGAGCCGAAGTGATCACAATTCTGTGGCACAACTTCAAACAGCCTATTCAAGATCATGAACGCATGGTGCACATTGCATAATTACAATAGCAACAATCCGAACCACCAGCAGAATTCGTTCACAGAGTGATGAAGCAGGTGAATAAGTTTCAACTTAAGATCCCACCGGCTCAACAAGCGAAGATCATTCTGGGTCAGATGACCAGTCGCCCGACTTTTCACTTCGCAAGCTTTTCCAGGTGACCTTCTTCTGAAAATAAATAGGTTACCCATGCACATGTGTTTCCCGGACAGGAAGAATTGGGATTCAAATTGGCCAGCACCGCAAGGGGATCAGAATTAGCAGGCCACAGTCCGAGACAGGCCGAACCGACAGCTCACAGACAGACATTAGGAGCTCAGTCATCTAAATCCAACGGCCACAGTTTTCAAGGCACAAGCAGAAAGTTGGGACCTCACCACCTCTGAAAATTGGTAAAATGAGAAGGTGACGACAGTGCGAAGGCCAGGCCAGATCGGAAAAGAGCCTGTGCCACAAGAGCAATCCACCCACCCAGCCCAATGCTCTGGCACAAGCAGGTCACCTGCTACAACTGCTTGAAACTGGGGCACATTTCAACTTTCTACCAAAACCCAAGAAGAAACCGAATTTAACAGGGGACACAGACAATCCTACACTCTACGTAGGTCCACCAAGCAGAATGTTTTCAGTCTGGGCAACGGCATTACAGCTTGTCTTTTTTTCTTTGGTCTAGACACAGACTGCATGAAATCAGCTGTCAAAATGGATTGACTTCTCACGCTCTACCCAGAGGCAGATGACTGATGCGGCTTTCCGAGGGAGAACCCCCAACCTATCCAGACGGCTCCAAAGGAAAAGCACTCAGAAAACTAATCACCTTGAAGTTTCGGACTCAGCACAAAAACGTGTAGTTGTAATTCGCCGTACATGACGAGCTAGAAGTCGATTGTATACTGGGTGTGGATTTTGCCAAGCTCACGAGACTGAACATTGACTGTGCGAACCAAGAGCAAACTTCGACGGGGACATCCGCAGAACATTTCTGCTTATGGCCCACGCTACAAACCCACACCATGACTAGCCCAATATGGTTTGTAAACTTGCCTGAAAAAGAGAGACAGCTTAACCAATTGACACCAGGACAATCTGAGTACTTAACAGCTCTCCTCAACAAACACAAGGACGTTTTTCTTGTATGCCCAGGGAAAGTCGAAGGAGTGGAATACATCATCAAGCTGAAAGAGAATGCCAAGCCAGAAGCTCAACACTCCTACGGCTCCTCTCCACAGATTCAGAAAGAGATCGATCAGCAATATGATCAACGAACTGGAGAGTGGCAGAATTGAAGAGAGTGACAGTAAGTGGGCCTCACCCTTTTTCCTGAAGAGGAAGAAGAATGGAGAAGGTTTCTGTCCGGTACTGAAGTACAGGGACTAATCAAGCAAGTGAAAACCAACTAGTACCCAATGCCGAGGACCGACGTGTTCCACTTCCTGGCAAGAGCGAGGTATATCTCTCTACTGGATGGAGAGCAGGGTTTCCATCAGGCGCCACTACACCCGGATAGCAGGAATTTCACCACCATCATATGGCACAGGGGAACCTACAGGTGGCGAGTCCTTCCCTTTGGCCAACGTACAGCGAGTCGGGCATTCCAACGGACCATGACGAACATCCTCGGCAAGCTCATCGGCACCGTGAGTATGCTCTACATTGATGACATCATCGTGGCTATGAAAACATGGCAGGAGTACTGCTTGGCTCTGGACCTTATCTTCCAGAAACTAAAGAATGCAGACTTCACTCTAAAGAGAAAGAAATGCCATTCCAGAATCCAAGAACTGAAAATCCTGGGGCTCCGAGTCACCACCCAAGGGATTGAGCTTGCTTGAAACCACATGACGGCTATTTAAAGCCAGCGACCAAGAAGAAGGTAGAGTCCTTCCTGAGCCTATGCAATCACTTCCGCAAATTCACGGACACAAATACATTCTCGTAATTCTGGACTACTTGACGAAATACTTGTGGTTGACCTCCACGAAAAATACCATCACCAAGATGGCAGCAAGGAAACTGCTAAGGAGGTCTTGTTGAGACTTGGAACTCCCAGAATTGTGGTAGCTTTTATCTCGAAAGTCTTCGATGGCTTGCTACAACTTTCTGGCATACAACACAACAAGACGACCGCCTACCACATGCAATCATATGTGACGGAACGCGCGAATTCCACCTTCAAGGAATGTCTACGGGCTTTCCTGTAGGACCAACCTTACAAGTGCTGCAATACGCCATCTTAACCACACCACACATCAGTACGGGTGAAACACCCTTCTACCAGATGTTTGGATGAGATCCCAACTTACCGTTGCAAGTCCTAAGTCTCCCAGACACCACCGAACATCTTACACTGACGGAGTATGTGAAGAAATTCAGCGCAGATAAGGACAGGGCGAAAGATCAAGGCAGGAAGGTTGACGAACGTGGAATACGACAAACACAGAAGACAGGTGACCTACCAAAGAGACACTCTGGTCAAGGTCTGCAACAGCGTACAATCAGATGCGATCAAAGGCATCACCAAGTAACTAGAATCCATGTACAAAGCCCCGTACAGAGTTCAAAACGAAGCTGAGTGTGCCACGTATCGGGTGGTGTCAGTCAATGACATGGTGGACTCTGCATTGGGACCATGTCACCATGGAATGCCAAACTCGTCATGCAGAGGAAATGGCAGCACAGCAAACGCCGCCCAAGACAGCCATGATGACGAAATGCAACCTCAGCACACTCACGACTCAGATTCTGACTGGGACTCGTCCACAGACGATGATGACATGAATTCAGACAGTGATCCAGACTGGCATCCAGACGCAGACGACAGAGCGCAACAAATGTCTGATGGAGACGATGAAACTCCTCCTGTCAGAGTGACAAACCACGATGGCCAAAAAAGCCCCAACTCAACGATTTTGAGTGGTTGCTACTAGAATATGTGGCCCCATTTGCGAACGAGCCGGACTTGAAGTGGGAGTCGACTTTCCAGTAGTCAACACATTCCACTTGGATCCAAAAGGAGTCAACACAGCTATTTAATAACAGTGGTTAAAATGGTTTTGCAGAATTGAATCCCAGCCAAAGGGAACCAGTCGTTTCACATTGAAAGTGATTTAAGAAGAGGTTTAACACTGGTGAACCCAAAGTCAAGTTGTAGGGGGTCAGTCATGGAGTGTAGCCAAGGCAGTGATTTATACACGCAACCACAACATTTTGTTCCCCATTCAAAGTAAAAGAACCCACCTTTCCGCACATCGACTGTTAACGCCATGTTCTCAGACAAGCGGAACAACAACAGCAAGACTAACTAAGTTGGCACATCTGAAGTGCTCCAGACATCAGACGGGAATGAAATGACAAACTATTCCCAGAATCTCTAACTCCTTTTATCAGCACTCCAAGTGAGATGTCAACATGTGTGTTATTAGTGTAACGATTCCAGTCCCAACTTTTTCTTACTTTGTGCAGTGTGCAGAGTGATCAGTGCGAATCCCGTTCAGTGCGACTCGCAGTGGAGAAGCACATCATCTAGGCCTAAACCATTAAAAACTTACGGTCGGTATATATATATATATATATATATATATATATATATATATATATATATACCTCTTCTCCTCTTGAAGTAGGAAGGCTAAAAATATGAAAAAGGTGTCAAAAGATAGGAAACTAATCCGGATTTCGCATAGGCATATTTTCGTAGTTCTAGGTAAAATTTTTCCCCTCGAAAAAAGCGAAAAAACCCCTTTGGACCATTGTTGAAACGAATTTTTCGTTTATAGATTGTTAGTTTCGGAATATCACATCTTCCTGCTGTGCGGATGGTCCACAATTGTTGCGCCACGTTGGAGGCGCGTAGTCCAGTAGTGTTGTCAGTAGGATTACGGCTGGCAATGCTAACAGCCGTAATTAAAAAATGAGGCACGTGCAGCTCGCTGATGGGACGATTGTTGGAGTTGCATTTTGGATGTTTCATATACAAACTACCTATGAGCCTTATATTTAAATGAAATTACGTAAAGCTACGAAAAGATTAATACTAAATTAGACCGATTTAAACAAAATATATTGATAACAGAAAAAAGTGTCAGAAATATTTCCACATTTGCATTTGTAAAAAAATCGACATTCGATCAATAGTGTGCTATTAGCTGGTACTCTACTCAGTAACAGTCCAGCCTTATTTTGGTAAACACGAATAGTTTCATGGCACGATTTCGCCTTGCACGAAATCTTTTATATTAGTCAAAAATTATAGGCGACATGTGGTTGCTATTTCAAAGCATCACCCATAGTGGGGAAGGAGATGGCTTTTAAGTAAAAATTTTAAGTAAAAATTTGTGAAACAAGGAAACCCATGTAAAGTCAGGAAAATTTATTTGAATAAAAAAAATAATCTACGCCAGGAGCGGCACAAAAGAGATCGCATGATAAAATTACCAAGCATGTTTAGTTGAACCATGCAGCAACTCGCGTGCTATACAGCGTTAAAACGGCCTTGCAGCGGGGATGGATAAGGCTTCTTCAAGCCAAGGCCGACTGGGGTAGATATCGCGTGTCTCGCCTCATGGCTCATAGGGCAGTTTAGGCGCACGTCGGAAGGGGGATGGTTTTTTTTAACGGCAAAGCCGTTTTTCGTTCAGCTTTAATTTGTTTATGAACTGAAGCCTTACGAAAAACGTGCACTGCACTCTGATCATTTGCTTGATCGTTTTATATGTGGAATGTCTGTCAGCATTAGAGTTGCAGCATGAAAGCTCCTCGAGCGCAGTGGGGAGATTGCTTTTAAGTAAATATTCTTAAAATTTTTGAAACAAGGAAACCCATGTTAAGGCTGGTACTAACAAAAATGAAAAGTGACATGTGGATCCTGGTGTTCGGCTCTTCCGCAGCAAAATTTGTTTATTTATTTATTTATTTATTTTTTTTTATTCATTTCCTTGATCGTGTTAAATGCGGAATGTCTGTCAGCAGCATAACAGTTGCAGCATGATAGATACTCGAGCATAGCGAATACAAAATACAAACTACATATTTAGCCTTAATTTAAATGAAAGGCCTTGTGTAGGCCTAACTTATGTTCAAACCGTGGCGTTTTCTGTTGATGTGCGGTTCATGGTAGTCGGCTGTGGTGGCGGTCACCCTTTGAGGTTGTGCTGATTGACTGAGCGAAGCGAACGAAAATCAGCGTTTGTCATCAGATATAGCACTTTTTCTTAAACACATTTAGTAAGTAGTAGGCTAAGTATTTATTCAGTAGTGAAAATGAGCGACTTTCTACTTTGGATAAAAGATCATTGGCCCCAGCACAAAAGATCTAACAGGTAAAATGTTTTGGACCGATTTTAGTTTTGTTTATCGTTCGTTTATGAACAGAAGCATTTGGAAAAATGCGTTCATTACTCGGGTCACTCCCTTGAACATGTGCTTTATCAATCTTGCTGGGAGTGTTCGTCAACATCATATGAGTAGCAACAAGAAATCTCGAGCGAAGCGAGACGCGGCCGAATGAGCGAGCGTCAGCGAGCGACTCGGCTAGTAACCATTAAAAACTCGGTTGGTCGGTTTGTTTATATATAGGTCTTCTCCTCCGGAAGTAGGAAGGCTAGAAATGTGAGAAAGGTCTCGAAAGACAGGAAATTACTCCGGATATCGTTAAGGCGTATTTTCGTAGTTCTAGGTATGGTCCACAACTGTTGCGCTACGTAGGAGACACGTGGTCCAGTAGTGTTGTCAGTAGGATTACGGCTGGCAATGCGAACAGCCGTCATTCAAGAATGAGGCACGTGCAGCTCGCTGATGGGATGACTGTTGGAGTTGCATTTTGGATATATCAAATCTAGACACACGCTAGTGTGTCGCGCCAAGTTAGGCAACAAACATCACAACAAACATCACATTAATTCAATTGTCGAGGTTGTAAACCATTGTAGCGCGACGCCATTGCGTCAATGTCTTATATCTTGAAGCATAGTTGGGCACATTTTAGGTACTTGGGGAAAAATATAATGCGGTACAAAAGCTTAAATTGTGTTGAAATCGAGAGCAATGACCCACCTGATAAAAATTAACCCGTGTTTGAATGCCAGCTATACTGCTTTCAATGCAAAATCTGCCCCTCAATAAAGTTGAAAATGTGTTACTAACTAGCTAGCTAGCTAGTCCGCTCATCCCCATGTTAAATCCCATAGGGTGATTATTCATCGATTCCAAGATAACGGGAAGGCTTCCAGCTATGAAATTGGACGAATGGGTGCACTACAATACGAACTGCGTACCTTTTATGGTTTGGAGCCTTGGGGCGTAACAGGGATGGCGTGGGAGGGCGTAAGTACGAAAATATTGTTATAACCATTGTTAGTATTGTCGGCATCGTCTCTCATTGGACGGCCAAAGTTCCGACAATGAGAACGTGTATACTGACGTGCGTGCTTAGACATTCACTAGTGTATCACGATAAATCTAAACAACGTTGCAAAGAAATTTTATTCACGTCCAATTCACCAAGTGTAAAAACAAAGCAAAATAAACAAAGCCAAAAACTGGTGAAGAGGCCACCAAGTTGAGAGTGGTTCGGCCCTTCAAAGGAGTGATATCAACACACCAAAACATTCGCCAACTTAATCGCACCGAATAATACTTTGAACGTAAAATGAAAACTTGAACATTGCTACCGAAAGTAGCAATGTTCTAGTTTTCATTTAACCTTCGAATTATTAAGAGGTGCGATTAACTTAGCGAATGTTTTGGTGTGTTGATATCACTCCTTAGAAGGGCCGAACCATTTGGAACTTGGCGGCCCCTTTTACCAGTTTTGGTTTCTGATATGATACAAACTACCGATTTAGCCTTAAATTTAAATGAAATTACGAAAAGATTAATGCTAAATTAGGCCTATTTAAACAAAATATATTGATAACAGAAAAAGGTGTCAGAAATATTTCCACGTTTGCATTTGTAAAACATCGACATTCGATCAATAGTGTCCTATTAGCTGGCGCTCTACTCAGCAATAGTCCAGCCTCTCAGCAATAGTCCAGCCTAATTTTGGTAAACACGAATAGTTTCTAGGTACGATTTCGCCTTGCACGAAATCTTTTATATTAGTCAAAAATTATAGGCGACATGTGGTTGCTGTTTCAAAGCATCACACGTAGCGGGGAAGGAGATGGCTAAGTAAAAATTCTTAAAATTTGTGAAACCAGGAAACCCATGTAAAGTCTGCAAAATTTATTTGAATAAAAAAATAATGTATGCCAGGAGCGGCACAAAGGAGTATGCAGGATAAAATTACCAAGCATGTTTAGTTGAAACGGCCTTGCAGCGCGGATGGATAAGGCTTTTTCAAGCCAAGGCCGACTGGGGTGGAAATCGCGTGTCTCGCCTCCTGGCTCATTGACAATTTAGGCGCACGGCAGAAGGGGGATGGTTTTATAAACGGCGAAACCGTTTTTGGTTTAGTTCATTTGTTTATGAACTGAAGCCTTACGAAAAACGTGCACTGCATTCTGATCATTTGATTCAACGTTTTAGATGTAGAATGTCTGCCAGCAGCATAAGAGTTGTAGCATGAAAGCTCCTCGAGCGCAGCGAGACGACGTGGAATGAGCGAGCGAAGCGAGCGACTCCGCTAGTCAGACATTATTCATTTACGTTGGTCAGAGCGATCTGAGAAGCTTTTTAGTCTATGCTATCCTATTCAAACTTCCGGTAATGGCCTGGGCTTTTACCGCGATGCTTCTCAGGTAGCTCTGGACAACTTAGTAATACAAATAATGACTTCGAACGTGAGACAACTTATCAATAAAGACATTCAAGCATAACATTTAATAACACTCATTACTATGGATTGTTCTACGATATGACTTTTGATTGGTTTGGCCCTTTCATTATATATATAATAGCATGGATCCATGCGGCGTGCGAGCAACGAGGAGCCTCTGTAGGGCTAACTGGTTTCGGGGCCAAATAAGTTGTATTTTTTTCCCGTTTTCTGACAGCAAACAGTGCTGATTTATAACTCGTGTTATCTTCTATCCCTCGTCTCACTCACCCTTTACAATGATGGCTACACAAGGAATAAAAAAATATCAATGTGCAACGATTTAAAAAGTATAGTATGCTTACACACTCATAGGGGCGAAATGTCTGTCGCCACCAGGGCCAATCATTCCCAGTCTACCCCTGCTTAGTTAATGATGATAACAAGTCTACCTATAGGCCTAATATTGAACGAATCTGGGCCTTAGGTCAACAATACAATACAAAGCTGAAGACAAGATAGTGCATGCACGCGTCTATTTGCACGCAGTTAGCGTTTAAACTACCTTACGTCAAGGAAGGGTTTTGTTCATCAAGCAAAGGCCGAATGGGAAATAAATTGCGCTTCCTGCTTCCCGGCTCCACACTAGTTTTCACACACCAGGGATTTAATCTCTTAGCACTGCGGTTGTTGAATGGGATTTTGGCAATGTTAAATCAACTGCCCTGAAGCTAGAAAGCTTAATCCACGGCTTCTCTCCCAGACGACCTTGTGACAAGTGCCGGAATACGAAGCGATAGTTGTAACACGAAGCATTATATGTCGCATTTATAGTTGCAGCATTTATAAGCTCAATTCTTACCTACAGCATGTATCAGGTGCAATGTTGCGTTGGCCGTCCATTCTAACGACGAGTCCTGTTGGGGGAGTGGGTGTTGAGGAAAATTATCGGTCTGGGGAGTGGCAGTTGAAGAAGGAAACATCCCCATTGCCATAGTCACTGTGCCGTTTGGTGATGGCCGTTCAGATGAATGGGCCCCTTGCCGCCATGTCCAAATTTGAGGAATTTCTTCATCTGAAATTATATAAGTGATTGGTGAAAAAATTTTCTTGAAAAATACGCAGCAGTAATATCCAGTGATCTTCAACTTTATCTTCTGTCGAAACTCTTCACAACCTGAGCACCTTGGAATCAGCAATGATCACAGGATAACGAATTTACAATCAATCATGGAAAACCAAATTCCACCCCCTCCCCCCCACAATAGTAATCGAAACACAGCAAAAATTATTATGCCGCACACTAAAAATAAGATTCGGGAAGATTAAGGACGTAAACAGATAGACGTGACAAGGAATTGAACCAACAAACTCAGAAATACTAATCAGCTGTTCCTGCCATCTAAGCCATCTCATGGACTGTGTAGCCTTTAAAGAAATAAAAAAAATCACTAAGAATAGTTCAAAAACGCAAGCCTAAAAGTGTACAAACAATAGAATAAATCCCAATGTTTCGGGGATAGTTGCACCCCGTTTTCAAATATAAGGAATCAACTTTAAAAAAAAGCAATGAAAAATATAAACGTCACACAGTTATCATACCATGCCAGTGTCGTGGTGTTTTGGCAGTTCATGGTACTTGTGTGATTTCTATATTCGACAATGTTTATTTTAAGCCGATTCCGCACCTCGTTTAATTATCCCAAAACATTGCAATTTATTGCATTGTTTGTGCACTTTTGGGTCCATTAAGTCCGTATAGGAGAAATGGGTCACATGGTTGGGGCATCTGACTACAATATGCAAATTCATTGTACAGGGTGATCCACAAAACACTGACGACCTCAAAATTTTGTAAGTCAAATCCGGTGGAAAAAAATGTAAAGCAGGGTAACATTTTCTGGATAAAACGTGCGATTCTGAAACGAATGATGCGGTTCCCAAATTCAACATTTTT
>JAHWFP010046153.1:0-11699 GCA_023313725.1 Lithobius niger | reverse complement strand
TTTCCAGTTTTTTTTTTTAAATCAGAAAATTCCCTGAGTTTTCCCTGGGTCCCAACATGGCTTAAAATGGTTTTCCAGGATGGTAGAAACCTGGTCCGATCCCTTTTAAATTTTCCACACGCATTCTATGCTCTCTTTGTGGATTTAAGTTCACAAACCAATACGACTGGGATATTTGTGCTCGAAAGTGAAAAATTTACCAGACACTCGTTCATGGAAATTTACCAGAAGTTAATGTGCTGCAACTAAGAGACTTTAGTAAATAACAATCAGCCCGGTTACATGGACCGTGCTAAAGGTGTGCTTGCTTGTAGCGCTGTGTGCCAGGCTACCTAAGCACGGTCTATGTATACGGCAGAATTTCCGAAAAGACCGCGCTATCTTGAAGATAGCGCGCGCTTGCTTAGCACACCCGTGCAAGAAAGCGCTGGCCTCCCCCAAGAACGGGCCATGTATTTGGGCTTGTAACCCAGCTCACAACGATCTCTGATTGGCTGGCAGTGTGGTGAGAAACAAAGTCACAACTGACTCTTTCGCTATAATATAGCGGGATAACAAATAAAGCCACGTGTTTTTTAGACCTAACACGAAACCAATGTGTTGATACATTTTTAAGAAAGATTGATAAATTATAGAAACATTTTTATTTTTAGGTAAACTAAATTAAAAAAAAATATTTAACATGTGCATTGCTTAAATTATAAAAACCCGTCTGTATTTAAACAATTTTTTTTTTTTAGCCCTGATGATTTATTAGTGTAGTTCAAAGGTTACTTTAGTTAATATGAAAAGGAAAAAAAAAAGGAAAACATCTATAATGCATAAAACCCTTAACTCGGGCTGCTTGATCACTGATTAGTGATTTTTAATTTGAGCACTAAAAGGCCTTTGAAACCATACACTCACCTGATGCTTGGCCACTCCTCTCAACCACCAATTTATTATTATTATTATTATTATTCCGTAACAAACAATTAGTACAACAAACGACAACACACGGGAAAATGAGCAGTTGTTGAGTGTTGTTTGCTTTTACTTAAAAGAGTCGAACCCAAACCCCTCTGTAAATGACAAGAAGGAAAATTTAGCTCACATTGTTCACATTGTCTGGCTGTAACAATGCACTGCACAATACATTCCATTCCCGTGAGGAAATCATCATCCCCTGTTTGTTTATTTTAAATAAATTCCAGCTTCACTGCGTAAATTGACGCTATATAAACAACTTAAATTACACAGGGTTCCTACACAACCCGGTAAACCTGGGATAACTGGCAAAGTCAAGGAATTTTTTTGGGATCAGGGGAAAGCTGGGATAGTTGGGAGGATTTGTACGATCATGTCAAGAGGTAAAGTCAAGGGATTTAAGTGAACATAAATTATTTAAGAGAAGAGTTTTTTTTTTCAAAAAGCCCGTGTTCGAAATTCTAAATCACAAAATAAATATTACGCGAATTGTAGTAAGAGGAATTTTCTGCTGGCTCTTTGCTCTGCACGAAGCACCGCCTCGTTCCTTGCAGGTTGACTTCCCTGCACTGCTTTGCGATCAGTTTTTGCTGAAGCAAACCCTTGCCAAGAGAGATTCTGATCTACAGACAAGGATGGATCGGGGAGACGTCTGTAGGTTCACTGTTACAGCAGGAACTTATTGACTTGAACCCCTTCCCTCATCGAACCTCGTATGGTGTCGGAACCGGCGTCACCAGAGATGCTGCTGGTTGTAGCAAAAAACCAAGGACACCACTGTGCCCCTCCAAAAAACAAAGTGAAATTTAATTCAATTCAGCTCAATTCAATATCGAAACCTAACAACAGTAAATTGGAAATTATTAATTCACTAGACCAAATTATTAATATTCCTAGCTGTAATTTATTTCCTACCTAACAAATCTTTTAAGGTTTTTTCTGTTTATTATTTATTTATTTTTTAAATTAATTTCTTTGAGACTTAAGTCAGTCGAAGCAATTTAATGTTTATTTGGCAGAACCGGCTCAATTTTGAACATCACCAGACTTTTTTGAAAGAAGAAATATCTAGTAAAGGGAGGAGCCAACCAGAGGATTTGAACCGGGAAACCTCTGATCATCGTTGGGCCAAAAGATTGTCCAGAATAGTTGCCGTAGCCGCTGATGGAGCATGGTAGCCTCTCACGCTACCCTGGCCGACAGTCCTGGCAAGGACATTACCGAGGACTTAAAAGAACTAATAAATATTAAACCAAACTCTCAATCCTGAAATAAAAAACACATGCAATAAATAACCTAGAAAAGCAACATGAAATACACAACAATTGAACCTATCATGGAGAACGCCGTTTTCTAATTATTGAAAGAAAAATTGGAACTCTTCAGGGACGAATATGACAATCGAAGAAACCCTGAAAAGAGAAATCAGGGCAGACAGAAGATTTGTTTGGCCATTTAAACATCGCAATTAAAACTAGGTCTCAAAGGTTTAGATGCTCATGTTTCTAATAATTCGCTTCGAGCACCCGAGGGGCTCCTCACCAGCAATGCTACTGCCAAACAGTTTAGTAGGTGAACTGCCAGCCCTTACTGGGTGGAATGTTTATCGTTCAAGTACAGGAGGCTTGATTGACACACCACAGTGTTGTGCTCAGTTGGGTTATCAGATACCACAGGCGGTCGCAGGGTCAAACTCGCACCGCGAAAGTTGCCAGATCAGCGAGGGCATATCGTCGGAGACCGGAAGATCTCAGTTGACCTTGGAATTGGTAAAGCCGCTTCCCGAGTGTTCGGAAACACCAGATAAGTTGGAATCTTCTGAATTGGCGCAATTTCCCAGGATGATGAGGCAGTTGTAGGAATCGGTTTGTGGTGTCGTTACTTGTGGCACCACAATGGCCGCTCTCAATTTAGGTTCCCTTTTGTTAACCCTCCAGATTGCCATAACCAACACTATTATAGGCTAGCTATATTTATTGTAATAGATACCATGCCATATTTCCCATACTTCCTGCCACATGATTGTAAACTATTATTTAAGGACCTGTCAACAGGAAGTAAACTGTCTATTCAGTTGTAGCTTACGCAACACTCGTGTGTGTCTTAATTTATTATGCCATATTTACCCACACGGTACAGGGTGTACAGCCAAGGTACACAACAGTAGGCTGGAATACATCACAGGTTGATATGATTGGTTGGACGACTCAATTCAGGGCAAACTGCACCTCTTCGGTAAAAGAGGTTCAACCTACGGAACAAGAGGTTCAACTGCCAGAAACGGAAAGAGGGATGGATCCGCCGCTGTAATCTGATTGGTGTGTCTCGTTCAAATTTGCATATCCAAAGTTGAATGCGATATTGCAAGTTGCCTTGTTCATTTCATATTCGTGCCAAAATCCAATGGCAGGAAAAAGAAATCTTGTCTGAATGTTCCGACTTACAGATGCTACGGAGGTGACCTTTGATTCAGCCGAAGTCACAGGTGTAATTCCGGTATTTCCAACTAGAGTGTTTATGCCCACGTCAGCTGCACAATGACGCACAACGTTAACGTTTTTTGGCGCTTCTATAGATGCAGTTTGAACTTTAAAGTTACTTGATGAACTACGAGTTTTAAAACCCATTAGCAGCGTCATGTGACGTCATATTGGCTACAAGAGAGATAGCTGCAAGGGGCACTAGGTTAAAATGGAGGGTTAAACAACGTCACTTCTAGTCACGGCTGTGCTTTGAGAGCGGATTTCATAGGCTTAAAAACCGTTGTTTTCTCCAATCCCTTCTGCTGCTAGGTTGTAATTGGAAAAGAAAAGATTCTATTTGCTTAAAAATGTCAGCAACTGCCAACAAATTGACAAATATCGCGCATTATAGGCCTAAGAAATCCGTTCTAACAGCATTGGCTTCAGTAAGACGGCCCTTCTTCTCCCCCTCCAGTGACCCTTGCAGCTAACCCTGTTACTGGCTCCAGCATAGAGTTATACACAATAATACTACTTTGTGTCACTGCCCTATACATTTTTATCAGCCGCCTCGGCTGCCAAAGCAAACTTACATGCAGCACCGGAAGTATTTGTTGATTTAGACATCAGTTCTTTTTGGGTACACTTTGAACTAATCTTTGCAATTAATCTATCTCTCGGTCTCAAAGCATGGTCAAGAAATGTACCATTTTCTGAAAAATGAGTGGGCATTTTAATTTGCCTATAGAGCAGCGTCATGTGACATCATATTGGCTACAAGAGAGATAGCTGCAAGGGCCACTAGATTAAAATGGAGGGTTAAACAACGGCACTTCTAGTCAAGGCAGTGCTTTGAGAGCGGATTTCATAGGCTTAAAAAACGTTGTTTTCTCCAATCCCTTCTGCTGCTAGGTTGTAATCGGAAAAGAAAAGATTCTACTTGCTTAAAAATGTCAGCAACTGCCAACAAATTGACAAAAATCGCGCATTATAGGCCTAAGAAATCCGTTCTAACAGCATTGGCTTCAGTAAGACGGCCCTTCTCCCCCTCCAGTGACCCTTGCAGCTAACCCTGTTACTGGCTCCAGCATAGAGTTATATACAATAATGCTACGTTGTGTCACTGCCCTATATAACTGGGTGATGTTTCCCTTGTTTGCTGATCACGGCTCCCTTAGTGGAAACTCGCAAGTATTCTGCTAGTGTTGCCCAGGTTCTGCTTAACTAATCTAATCAATTCATCTAAAGTTTTACTAGCAGGATCATGAGTTAACATAAGCTATGAATAAAAAAAAATGTTTTTTTGCCGATGCTAGATAACAGAGTATGTATCTTCTCAGTATCTCATACATCATTGGCGACTAGGTGCATGTTAAATCTTGAGATATAAGTCTTGTTTCAGCTTTGGCGTCATATGTCTGAAAAAGCTTAGAAGACAATATTGAATAGTTTGCAAAACAGTTAATATATATTAATATGAATAAGATAGAAAATCTCAAATTTATTATGCTAAGCAATGTCTTAACTTGGTGATAATTTAATAAAACAGCACATATGCAAATATGAGTTTCAGATACAAGTAGGCCTTAAATATAATTTTACACATAACAAACAATAACAAACAATAACTGGTTAATTAGCCTCTCCACGAATTGCAGTTAAATATAAAGACTTTTTATAGCAGAATAGACTTTAATATTAAATGTAACTAATTATTTAGTACATTAGCTCGCGTGAGTTTGAATATTTACAAAATGACGTCTTTGTAATTAATCATTGTAAATCATTAAAATGCAAAGGTATTTACTGTAGCTCTTTTAAAAGCGTAAACAGGGCTTTTTAGTAAATAGGCATTTTGACAACCTTGACAAAAAGCAAAATTTTTACTTAAGGCAGCTTTAAAAACTGAAACATTTAAACTCGAAATTATTCAAAAACAGCGCTACTAATGTAACCCTAACCCAACTGGGCAATTCCAACTAGAAGCAGAATCTCATGTCTGCACCAAAAGTTGAAATTGTTGTAATAAATCCAGTTGGGGCACCTGAATAGCTACTACTGAGCTTGTGTTTACAGTTACCTTCATACATGCCGCTTGAAAATATTGGCGACATGACCACTCGCGGCCATTGTGGGCCGAGTCCATCGTGACGGAAACTCTGAACCAAAATCCAATGTTGAAGAGGCCTAATTAGGAGCCACCTCGACCATCTTCACCAAGAAAAAAACAGGTAATTCAATTTTGCGTCTTTAGCTAATAGTAAATTTGCAAAAAACTTTCTATTAAAAGACTTAAACTCAGGTTATTAACGAGGCTCATTCCTGTCATCGCCATTGTAATAACCAGTACTGGAGCAAAAGGGGGGGGGGGGGGGGGGGGGGGCGGCCCCGGGGGCCCAAAGGGGAAAAAGCGCGCAAAAAATGCTCCCCCCCCCCCCTCCCTCCAAAAGCAAATTGAAAAAAAAAAGTTGAATTGAAAAAAATGGCGAAGACTAGCCTATATACAATTAATTGGCCTTGAAAAATTTATTTGTGTCGGAGTTGCAGCAGTAGTTTATAATTGAAGTATCCTCTGACTGGCAAGAAAATTCACAAGAACTTGAATTTGGCAACAAATACTTAATTTTCGTCAAGTTATTTGGGACTAGTTCGCAATAAAAATGTTAAGACACTTAAAACAATGCCACAAATTGAGGACTTCACACAGCCACCATGTTGGAAAATTATCCAGTATGGCTGCCGTATGAAGTACACAATTTGCAGCAACTTCACATCTTTTTTAATGTTTCAATATTTTTATTGAAAACAAGTCCCAAATTCCGGGCCGAAAATTAAAAATTTGCTGCCAAATTCACGTTCTTGTTAGTTTTCTTGCCAGTCAGAGAGCACCTATCATAAACTAAAATCTTCAAATGAAGACAAATATATTTATCTCGTGCCTACCTACATCACCCCCTTCATGTTAGATTCGTGTGTTTTCAGTGTGTTGGCATTATCTCCGTGGTACCGTGAAGGGGCCATTTTAGGGTAGATTTGATAAGAGGCGTGTGCGAGGGGGAGGGGAGCGGTTACAACCTGATGTATAAGCACGGCGCTCAATGAGCTGCTGGCCCCGACGCTCAAACGCCTTGCTCCGACACTGGTAATAACTTAAATGCTACATTACTTCTAGTTGATGACCACCCCTAACTAGAGAATAAAACTGCGTTAAAGTGGCACTATCACCGATTGAAATGCGAACGAAAATACGGTGGCGCCAGTGCCATTGATATTGTTATCCTTTATAGCTTGCTCGCAGGTGCACAACGATGAACCAAATTTTCACTCAATAATTAAGGATGTCGTGGCTTGTTTGTTTCGTTAAAAGAAATGCCGTTATGCATTCCTTCACTTGGTGCAAGCAAACGCTAGATGGTACTACACAGCGCTAGATGTTGTCAGAATTCGTCTGCTTTCAATCGGTGATAGTGCCACTTTAAGTAACAATTAATGTCAAATGAGCCGCCAAGACTTTTATTCCTTGGGTGACATGCGATATGTTAACAGGTTAGCACTAGGTAGATGGCACGAATAAGGATGCTACTGCTACCTATGTACCGGTAAGTGGCTAGCAAAAACCCACAGATACTGCAATGCGCTGCGCATAAAGGCTAAGGCTACGTTTACAATATAAAAGCTGTGCGTGAGCGTGGCGCTCGACGCTCGACGCGCACGCCAGTTCATGAGCAAAGCAGCGCGCGCGGACAATCGGCTTGGCCCGCTCGTGGTATCATCACGCTAAAGCAAACGCTCTTTCATTTACAAATCAAACGCGTGGGCAGGCGCGTGAGCTTGATAATGCTGACCGATACTCCGTTCCAACTATGCTGTTTCACAACTTCCCCCTTCTATAGCACCAATTCGATGCCATACGGGTCAAGGTCATTGTAATTAAGATATCTGGCCGTTTATTTTAAGCATTCAACCTTTTAGCACACCACGTTTTCCTTTCTTGTGGCGCCGATCGACGCCGATGGAATCCGTTGATTCCGCCATTTTTTTTTCATCCCAGCATGCAACAACTAAGCGTGCGAGCGTCGTTTGGCGCTCACCGATCTAGGTCCAGTAGATATTCGCGTGACGCTTGAAAATAGCAAATCGCACGCGTTGGCCCACCTGCTCTACAGTTGTCGCGCTTAATGGTCGCGCTTAAGCGTTCGTGCAAGCCTACTGGTATCAGTTCCGAAGTGGTAGATTTCAGAACCGTAGATGAGCTGCCACTCCACTATTCAAAATCGGGCTTTTTTGTACCTTTGAAGACAGTGGGTTGGAATGCAAGGGGGGAAATAAATTCCTAACCGGGACATGGACGTGACTTATTGAGTGGCAATGACCGACTTCCAAACCTGCAAGGGTGGGAGTAAGCCCTTGTAACGAGGGCATTACGGAGATCTTCAAATCAGTGTTACAGTTTTGAATCCTCAAATTTTAACGGTGACATGAACGCACTAGGGTATCGCCATACATCACTGACACGTGACAACTTGAATGGTGGCAAATTTAGCGATAGGCGATATTCTTCATTACCAAATAGTTTGGTACTAAATACCAAATAGTGTTAATGGGAAACTGTACGTATTCGATGCTAAGTAATAACGACCAGTAGGGACGAGAACGGATGGTTGTTAGTGGTGGTCCGGAAGGTGCCATCTTGCTTCTGCCCCCACCCCCCTCCCACCCATCATCTCTCATCGAGGCTATTAAAAGTGAGATGCTTGCAACGCGTTCGGCAGCGTGAAGAGTGCTTAATTAGAAAGAGGGCAAAAGTTTCTCCTCCTCTGCCAAGAAGAAGAAAAAAAAAGGGCAACAAAAGATTGGCACACGCCATCATTACAAAATTGAGACGAGATATAGATAGAAAAATATGAGCTGCGATAACGAGCACAGGACAATGAAAAGTCTATCGAAGCGTGAAGAAAAATAATTGAAACGATGATGCGGGGGGAAAAATACACCAGTCTTTAAAAAGACGTCGCATAGTGCCGCCTTGGTTACTGCCTTTTAAGTTTTCTAGAAATGTATTGGCTTCTCCAATTGCTCAGTGATAAACTCAGTTGGTATAAACTCAGTTGGTGATAAACTTCAATTGATAAACTCAGTTGGTACACGAACTTTATGCTCCGGGCTGTCTCCGTCTGACCATAAGCACTGTCTTAAAAAAAAACCGATCAATTGAGCACTGTAGCCACTGCCCACCAAAGTTGTTCTTAAACTCGCAGCGGATTTGCCAATCCTTCAGCGTGACGCCATTGCTGAAGGATCGGACTCGACATCGGCCCTTACAGACGATTTTTTTCGTAGAATCCATCGACTAAAGATGGTGACCATGCAGTTTTTCTTTGCTAGGATTATTTATGACATCAATAAGATCCTTAGAGCTTGATTGGATTTGTTTTTTTTATTAAGGGAGTATTTAACCTAAGGACATGATCAGCCCCGAGGCGGAGGCTTGTTGTTGTTTTTTAGGGAGGACGAACCCAAACTGGATTATCTGCTCTACGATACGGAAGAGAGTGATAACAACTCAACAATTAACGACTACTTTTCCGGAGGCCAAAGGGTCAAAGGGTTTTAGCGAGCGTTAACCGCACCCGGTCAGATCTGGCCGACGCAGCAACAGTTAAGGCGCATCAATGCTACGTCATTGTCAACAAAATAAGCTTTATCATTGCTATCCAACAACGATGCTTGGGCGCGCGGAAAGTAACATTGCCGGCCAGTGGAAAGTGTATTTGTGGTTTCTGCTTAAATCTTACAGTTTAACAGCAAAGGCCGCCACGTTTTTAATAAGGCTCAAAATTGAATAAGTATTAAAGTGAATTGGCAATTAAGTACTGAAACGGTGCGCGCATAACACTTAAGCATGAAATAATAGACTGTTGAATGACAATACAAACAATGGTTACAACATAATTTTTCAGGACCACGTACTTCAACCCCCATTCTAGAAAAAAGGCACTTACCCATACGATGTATACCTGTCTGCCGAAATTTAGATTTGACAACTTTCCCTAGTGAGCTGTCAGCTGTAGGGTGGTTTTATACCCTATGAGAATTAACATGGGAGCTAGCTAGTTCCCAGTAGCACAAATCATCGTTATTTAGGGCACGTTTTCTCCGCATTTGATGCCAATGATTTGCAAAGATTTCTACCACTTGGGAATTGACACCAGTAGGCTGAAATCTAGTATAAGCTTCTTACAGTTAAAAAAGACACAATCTAATAGTGAATTGCCGTTTTACATCTGACAACAATTAAGCTCTAACGACAGTAAATCATTTACTTGCCGACGACACACTAGCGTGCATCTAGATTCTGTGCCGAGTCCTAAATGCCCTAAATTAGCGGGGGAAAAAAGAAAAAATAACGAAGAAGGGTGATTGTTGCCACAATCAGCAACAATCACCCAACTATGCCTCAACAATACAGCATGTTATAATCTACAGTTGGATGAAAATACAAACAATGGTTACAATAATAATTTTTCACTTTCGTGCCACTTCAGGGCCACGTGGTTCTGGCGGTAACCCCATTATAAAAAAAAAGGCACTTTCCCACACGACCCGACCTGTAACACAAAATTTATAATTGTCAACTTTCCCTAGCGATCTGTACAGATACACCCTGTATGAGAATTCATATGGGCGTCTTGCTAGCTAGGCAGTTAGCTAGATAGCTAGTAACACAAAATGACTGATGTTCGAGGGGACTTTTTCTCGATGAAGGGCACGTTGCCAGACTTTAATGTTAGGTTTCTTCGTTTCTAGACCTTACGCACCCTATTTCAACGATTTGCAAAGACTTCTACTGCACACGGAATTTTCCCCAGTTGGGTTAAAAGAAAAAGTCTGGCTCTGAACCGCCTTTTTGTTAGGTTGGTTTATTTCAGGAGCAAAACCTAATTGGGATTATCCACCCTTTCAGCAACAACAACAACAAAAAACATGCAAACAACAACAATGTATCTGACAACAATTAAGCCTGTAACAATTAAAAGGACATTCCTCCCAGCGCCATTTTTCTCGATCCTCCACCCCAAAGGTCTATTTCCTTACCGTTAGTCAATCCATTCGTAAAAATCCGTTTTAAAATGTGGCGTCTAGGAGATTTTCTTGAATAATAATTAACTATATTTACTGAGTCTCGCAGTATACGATCCTTTGCGCACTTATAATAACCATGATGGTTTTGTGTGTGCATGTACTAATTTGCTAATAATTACCATGAGATCAAAAATCTAAAAGACTAATGCGGTAAAAATTAAAATTTATTATTCCAATAGATCGCCAAAGCAAAAGCAAAATTATAAAACACTAGCCAACAAAATTATAAATTGTGATGTTAAAATACGAGAATCATTCCGGTTTGTGACGACACGATTAATGCGTTCGTGCTGGTTCGTTTATTATGCGCAATGCCAATTGAGACAGTAGCAGTGCGAGGAACGCAGCTACTACCTCAAGTTGACCTTTGCGATGCTATGTGCGCGGATGGTGAACAGGGCGTGGCTGTTATAAGGCAGGCGGAATGTTATAAGGCAGTCCGGGTGTCCCTTTAACAATCTCATGTACTTGGCGGCGACGCACTAGCGTGTGTCTAGAAGTTGTGGGAAAAATTCTGCAACTCTGCCGCTCAAAACGCAGACTGACTGGTAACTGTATTTATGGTTCCCCTATAACCCAAGCCCGAACCAACTAAAGGCTCGTTACACTACGGCTAATTGTTCAATTTCTAACTTGCACACCGCACGGACGAATATATTCTGGTGCAAAACACAAGATTTTTTTTTTTGAAAGTTTGACTGCTGAAAGTGTAATTTTTGCAAGGTACAATAATTGCATTTTCCCTTTAGTTTGGTCAGTTTTTTTTTTTTTTATATATTTCCCATTCCGCCTTGACAAGCCTAAAAAATGTATGAACAATGGTTGAGAAGGCTCGAAAATACATGATCCCCCTCCCCCCAATTTTTGTTTCTGGGAGTAGGCGAAGAGAAGTATGCAGTCAGAGTATCTCCCGACTTACTTCTAATTCAGCTGCATCCAAAATAGAAACATTGCGTGACCTTGGCGAGTTCATTGATCACCGACGTTCGCTCTAAAAATAATCACCCCCTCTCCCTTAATTTCACATAAAAACTCAAACACAAACACACACACAACAAAAAAACTTAAAAAAAAAACCGAGACAAGAAAGAACGCCTTGAAGCGGACACGGTCTGTATCGTACTGACA
>JAHWFP010046148.1:0-12024 GCA_023313725.1 Lithobius niger | reverse complement strand
CGTAATTTACCAGTATGTTAACATCATCGTTGTCAACATTTCATTTGGTACGGTTTTGCCTAGTAAAAAATACCTGTTATATTTTGCAGCATAACCTACGATTGGAGAGAAGTGTTTTAGCGACGCGATCGACCCTAATTGCCGTTCGGTAAGAGTTTTCTGTCTAACACTATAAGAAGTAGACCGCCGTTCACAATTAATAAGTCGTACAGTTGATATTCTTAAAATGCTGCCAGCATTTTTAAAATTAAATATAGTGATATTTGTTTTCCCGTTTGATGGGTCTAAAACTTTACGGGCAGCGCTAACCAAATAGTCCGTGCATGCCGGGCCTGCACCCATCGAATTCAACAAAACAACATGGCGGCTGCGGCTTCTTCATCGACGACTTCACCTGCAGCGTTTTTTTAAACGCCAGCCTCCCGGAAAACCCCCTCACCAGTTCCCAAAAGCAAACTGTATTGAATATTTAGTCCAGATTTCGTCAAAGAGATCCTGAAAGGTCCATCACCGATCGTGCAAAGGAAACCGCATTTGTAACTGAAGGGTCATTGTGTTCTGTGTACGACTTGACAAAAGAATGCAAGGCAACCAGCGGGCGGTTGAGTACGCCGGGCAAGAAAAGGCCAGCAGGGCTCGGCACAATAACCCGTAAGAAAAAATGCGGTGAGTTTATACTTTCCTACCACTTTTCTACTTTGTTTGTACTGCCATTCGTAGGTGAGTACACGATTTTTACCGGCTGAATCAAGGAAGCGCGTCTCGAAAATGTGACTGTTCACAATTTTTAAAATCTCCGTTTGCCTTTGTCGTCACAAAACACGACAAAAAAACGTTACTCTGGTAAAAAAAATAAAAAAATAAAAAACTATAGTAAACGAAAATTCTTTTTTCCTCTTCTTTACTTTCCGTTTTTGTAGAATTTCTACCAGTCCCCGTTTTTAGACGCACTTTCTTGTAGTGCTCTGATTGTCTGACTTTGCTGTTTACTCGTTTGTTATTTTAATTAAAGGATAATGACCGAAAACCAACGGCATTATAAAACAATGTCACAAGGTGTACTACGGCCGCGAGGTTTGTTTTGTAATGTAGTGAGGTTTTCGGTTGTTATCCATTTCAATGCCCATTGATCCAAAAACACCAGCGCCGCTTCGTTTGCTCTTGTTGCTGAAGGGGCAGTTCGTCTAACAATGCACAGACACGAACGCCAATTTGAACCATACGTTCAACAAACGGAGGCATAATGCCAACAAAACAACGCTGAGTTATGCCACTTTTGTACCCAACAATGTTAAACAATACCCTGGCGGTTGTTGAACATATTGCCACTGTTTTGCGAGCATTATGCGAAAAAAGGCGGCAATATATTCAACAATCGTTAAAGCGTTGTTTAACCATTCTTATATCAGGTAACGATATTGCTCAAACTGGCATTATTGTTGTATTAACAATACTTTTGATTAATACTGGTTGGTTTGTTGGCTCACCTGGTCGTAAAGGCCTTTAAATTGTTGTGGGTGTCCTTTGCAAGGTGACAATTCGTGGTTTTTAGTTAATATTGCACGCTGTGAACCACGTATGTTACGTCACTTCACTAAGCCTACCTGCCTTCAGACGTTGCCTGCGGCATCAACCAAAAGGAACTTTGTAACCCAGAAAGGTGTGTTAGCCTTCTTGTCTACCGAGTATCGTTAATTATTTGGGTAGGACCTTGGAGTAATTACGTCGCTCCGTTATGGAGTACCCAAAGCAACACAAAGTAGGCAGCCCTAACACTGTAGGATTGTGATATCGTAAACTTGAACAAATACGGTATCTACGGTAGCTTGGAGCACAAACAGGGTGTCAACACATGTTATGATCATGTATCAGCACGGCCACAACAATGGAAAAGCATAACTACAACAATGGGCGACCCATTGTTGTGTGAACGATGCTGTTTGTAATCCTGTTAAGTGTGTGTGTCATAACAGTTGCGTAATCTATTCAGCCAAGCAATAGCACCAGTTCCCTTTGAGCAATTGCACTGCAACAATAGGAGTTACTACCCGATGGTAGGACACAGATATTTCACTGTCACATGGAAAAATAAACTACGTGTACAAGAGATATTAGAACTTGTCCTTTAATCCAACAATGTTAAATTAAAATGGATTCTGTAAAAGCGCTTTTTAGTAATTTATCAAAACGGCCACCTCGGACATCTCTGCACTCAAAACTCTTAGTAGTATTGACATCAGATAGAGCTGACCAATAACCGTTGTTGGGAAAGTATAGGATCTTGCCCTTTCTGTTGTTCTTGATATGGATCTGTGCCATGGCCCAGTTCTACATCTGAGATTGCTCGCTGCTTGGCAATGCTTGTGGGATAAACAAGATAGCAATAAGTTGTCGCCTATTTTTTAAGCACCATCCAGTAATGGCACTAGACTTGTTGTCGTAGTCGCCGGGAAGAGTCGTAGTCGGCCAGTTACGGTCGGTCACTTGTTGGTTGATTGTCACCATCTTGATGGTATTCATCGCTGTTTCCATCTTCCGCGAGACAGAGCACGTCAATTGCACGATGTCCTCCTGTGCGTGATTTTCTAATTTTCACAGGTGGTATAGACGTATGATAAGCTCTACATTTGGGGCCTGTTTAATATCTCTATAATGTTTGGCACAACGACAACCCGGAACATTGCACTGTGACTGAAGTTTGCGGTAATGACCTAGCTGGCTACGCACCATTAAGCCTCAATCCCGTCTTGCCCACTTCCCGAATGCTGAAATCTTACAATAACGAGGGCGAACAGCACACTGCACATAATTGGACTCAACATTACAGAAGCGGACAAGAACATATATGCAGGGGAAAGCAGAATACACAGCGACAACTTTTCAACAGTCAGACAGGTTGCTACGTGAAGCTTGTGAACTGGGATGTTTGGTTGTTCAATGTCAAACAGCAAGTGATGGAATAGAATGGCGTTTCGTTGCTCCTTGAGCTGCCTGGTGGTGAGGATTCTATGAGCGAACGGCTATGGGTTTTGTGAAGCGGCAATTACGTAGAGTTGTAGGATTTGCGTTCCATAACGGACCAAAAGTAATTTGTTATGCAAGTCGTTTGTTACATGCTAATGAGCTTTCTTTCAGTGCAGTGGAGAAAGAGGCTTTGGCGGTACTTGGGGCTGTTGAACTATTTAGGCCTTACGTGGAATCAAATGGGTTCGTGGTATTTTGGATCTTTTGGAATCTGAAGAAAAGATTACTAATCTGTAGAAATCGAGTCCATCATTTACGACAGCCATCAACTGCCTTGTCTGAGGATACTGATGATGTGGTATACATTACTCTTGCTCATTTCTTACTAGGAAACTCTGAAGGAGCCTTGTCTAATGCATTTCCGATTCTTACAGCTACGTATTCGAAAGATTCTCATCATCGATGCTGGAATTTTCAAAAAAGGTTTATGAATATATTTTCGAAGAACTGGAAAGACGAACATTTTCTTTAATGGGAATCCGTTCACACCTTGTTACTGGGAACCCGTGGGAACAGCATTCTCCACCTAGTTTTGGTCGATTCCAATTGCTTGGTCTATACAACGTAAATGTGATTGAGCATTTCGGATCTAATGATCGTA
This sequence comes from Lithobius niger, assembly GCA_023313725.1. Taxonomy (NCBI): domain Eukaryota; kingdom Metazoa; phylum Arthropoda; class Chilopoda; order Lithobiomorpha; family Lithobiidae; genus Lithobius; species Lithobius niger. The sequence continues at coordinate 8,399 of JAHWFP010046148.1, read as the reverse complement.
ACATGTTAACGTTTCATATACAATATCAATCCGATATTGATTCTGTTTCCTTAATCATATATACGTGTTTTAAATTCCGATACAATGTACGAGTGTCTGAATGACGTGAATTGGTTTGTTGATGTAGATGGCAATGCAGTGGTTGACGTGTTGTGGAATACATTTCACGCTAAATTAACTCGCATGGGAGATGACTGTAATAATCTGGAGCCATGCTGTGCTAATGGAATTATCGGCCTTCCGAGATCTATTAGAAAATTAATTAACAAAAAAAGACATTCTGGAGGAAATATAAAAAAATTTAACGATGATACCATTGGTCAAAATTATAAAGACTGTAGTAAAAAACTAATTCAAGTTATTAACCAACATGAAATTTCATCGGAGCAAAAATTTATTTCAGATGGTACACCTGCTGCTTTCTGTAAATTTATTAAGAGAAAAGCGAGCATTGTACAAACCTTGCCACCTATCCGTAATAATAAGGTTGAAACCGATGATTTTCCTAAAGCTAAAATCTTTAATTCGGTTTTCTGTAGTAATTTTACTACTGATAATGATAACAAACCACAGTTTGCCCAAAACAGTAGTATATCTCTTGTTTTCAGTACTCCATCTTTGATTTACTTCCTTGAATATTAGGGCTGTTTTGGGCAGTTTAAAAAATATCCATACAGTTGTCCCTGATGGGAATTCTGCGGCCTTCGACTACGGTTTGCCATGGACAGGGTAATGCCACTCTTTCTCTTACAACGGCAAACATTTGGATGCAACTATTACCTGCTTTCAGCGATTTACTGCCAGAGGGAGCTGTCGTCAAATAACAGAAAGTGCAAAGCATCATGGGGAATTTCGAACTTATATTTAGCGTCACTAAAATAAATTTATCACAGTAAGAATACAAAATTGATCTCTTAACCCATAACCGCCTATATACGAACGTACGCCTTCAACGTATAACAGCGGAAAACTAAGTCCCAGCGCGAGCTTTGTGAGGGGTCCCCGGAGAGCCCAGTGGTCAGCGTCGTCGGCTCCAGACCAAGAGAATGCCGGTTCGAATCCGAGAACTGACCCAAGTACCATACAGACTCTAAAAAAAAAGGGTCTGAAAGTTTTTTCAGGCGGTTATGGGTTACTGGTTGCAACCAAGTATTTTCTCAACCCTCAGTTACAAATATCATATGTCAAATTAGGACACAAAAATAATTTTTAGGTAGATCAGAACTGGCTGATCAAGTTTTTTAATGCAACATTCAATTTTGAATGGGTTGTAGTTACGAATGGCGCTAAGTGTAACGCATGGTTTTGTGTTCCCAGAAGTGTCTTGAGCGGCTGCTTAACCTAAAGCTTCTTCTGTGGTTCATGTTTCTTGTAACAAACTGAATAAATCGAACACAGAATAAGTTTTTCAACTTCAGATGTTGCCCACACACGAGTATTTCGTCAATTTCCGAAGGTGTCGACGCCAAAAGTTTTTATTTCAAGCTTGCTTCACCTCCTATGAGCACCTGACAAGTGCTGCTTTCTGATGCCATTGGTGAAAGCTGGTATTATTTTATTCCCTGTTTTCAAAAAAGCGTCACTACCTACTTATCTACTCTGGCCATGGAACTTGTCCTCCACAACGTCAATGCTGGTAAGACAAAGAACACCCCACAGCACCAAGACTATTTTCGAAAGTGGTTTGGAAATACTACGTGCCAGTTAACACAAGGCTACCAACTTGAAAAATCCTATAAGCACTTAACGTGAAAGTGGTGGGATCTTGGGTCATGCCCTGGGGTAACTGATGGAAGTGCCCTTTTTTAAGCCTATAGTTGTATTTTTTCCCTCTAGTTTAGATGGTTCAAACAAATTAGTAAATTGCTTTATACAAATCATAGTAAGATTAAAACGGCAAAGCAATTACTGGAATACCACAAGATTTTAAACTTGATGTAGCCGCTTTACTTTAGCGTTGTTTTAAGAAATTATTTTAAACGTAAATTTAAAATGATAAAGCCCTTTAAATTTATCTTCTAAGAGAAAAACTTAAAATAGTGATGACCCTTTTGATTAAAATTAATTATTCTTTACAATTATCATCTGAGCTACAGAAACTGACACGTTTTGATTGTGTTAAACGGCAGTGGCTACTAAAGACATTTTTTCTCTTCTTTTTAACGTACTTCTGACAGGCTATTTATTGCATTGTACTTAACTCTGTCGAGTTTATATTTTCATGATGAAGGAAATTTATGTTTTCATGTTGAAGGAAATTGATTTTCTTAGTTATTTTACTAGAAGTGATATTTCTCTTATATAATTTATGTGTATTTATTGTTATTACTAGTGAAAAGCCCGAACAAAGTTTGGGCAGAAGCGTGTGTGTGGTCACAGAAGCCCGAAAACTACTGGCTTTAATAACTAAGCACGACCAAGGCTCGTCTCTTCCCCTATTAAGTCACGTATCTTACAAAATCCTTTTTTAACCCTATCGGCAACCTGTCCCCCCCCCCACCCACTTCTCTCTCTGCCCTCCCCCCCACCCACTTCTCTATCTGCCCTCCCCCGATCTCGGTCTATTCTGCCTGCGTTAGGTTACGCTAGTCCCTTCTACTCCTGCGTCACCCCATACATAGACCCTCTTTTCCCTACTGGCCGTCTCTGTCCTCCGCTCTCTCCCCCTGCCCCAACAATCATGGGTTGCAAATAATCCAACTGCGGCCGGAGAAATAACTACGGCGAATTAATTACAATTAAGCATCACTGCATGTAAAAAATTTCACCACCACATCACAGTACAATCTCTTCGGCACCAGATTACAGCAGGAGGAATGCAAACCCTTCCCTAACCCCCCCCCCCCCCGGACAAAGAAAAAAGTGGGGGCCCAGCCACGTTGCGCCAGTCTCTTTTCTATTACGCAAGCTGGCCGCCAACTCCAACCCCTCCTTGCCACCACGTAGCGCTAACGCAATTATCCACGGCGGCAATATTTTTCGTTTGTTTGCATTTGGCAAAACAGAGGCAAACGAAAATTACAAACACGAAGAACAAACGTAAGTCGAATGAGAACTGTGAGCAAAGCTAAGCAACCTCACTCGGCCTTCTCAAGTCTCTGCACCATATCAGAGGTGATGGCATTGAAATACTTACCGCACCGAGTGAATTTTACTCTATCAATATTTCCTTGAAAACTACATTTTTCGTCAATTTTCCTTAATACGGGCCATGGCTCGTTATACCATCACAACAATGTTTCGGTTAGTCACAATGCAAATCGTTGTTGTTCAAATATGTACGACGATGGTTCGCCAACAATGAGCTAACACTGCCCTTTATTGCAACAATGCCGCAGAGGTATTTGTCCAGATCCCCAAATCTCTTTGCTTCTCAACCGTTTTCTTCTTCTCCGCACTCTTGTAACAATGGAACAGTGTAGGATCGCAACAATGGTTTTCGGTTTGGGTGCTGGGATATCTCTGCACTCCTTTTATTTTTTTGATTTACATATGTCACAAATACGGCGTAAACGCTAACAACACGAATCTCCTTTCGTAATTTTATTAATGCTGATCAAACACAGATCAAATACATCCAATAACCAAAATAAAAAAGCAAAGTACGAAGCTTTCGTACTCAAGAATTATTAAAATTCGGAAGTAAGCAGCAACCTCAAAAAAAAAAAAACTATGAAACTTTCGTAAGTTTTGAACTGAAGTTAAGTAAGAATTAAAATTCATCACAACATCACACACTTGTAGGAAATGTAACGTGGCACCATGAATGTTTGGTTGAATTATTCATTGTCAAATCCGCTGCATTTAACTTGTTTTGTCAGTGGTTGGTTACCGTGCAAAACATCAAACGCTGCCATCATCATATCTTTATTAGAACGTTTGTACGCCGCATTAGCTATCGTTAGCACTAGTGAAAATGCAACAATAAGTCAACGCGTGGTAACAATGACGGGTCGTGCGGAGAAGGCGAAAGCGGTTGAGAAATAGGATTTTACCCGTTCCCTAATGCTGAGCCCAACAATACATCGCTGCGCGCCCTCGTTATTGTTAGAGCTCAGCACTCGGGAAACGGGTAAGATCCTATACTCCCCGCTAGCAAATTATGATGTTAGATATTTTCATGTAATGCCTTGTAAAGGCGACATGAAATATTAATTAAAGTTAAAGTTAATCTAAAATGTCAAAACACACTTTTCAATGCTGCGAACATGTCCTTATTCGTTAATCGATAACGTTTTGGTGGTTTCGTAATGGTCTATTACAATTTTACGTATTATTTTTTTCTGTGTATGTATTGTATTACTTCGTTTGTATACGCGTTTTGAGCAGGAAATGCTTTGATTTTATGTCGTAAGTTGACTAATGTTGTTTCTCCGAATCCCGTTCTGCCGAATTATCAATCAGTGTCTTAATTGTAAGTGAATGGGGAATTCCCGTTCTCCTGAATCATTTTTATTTTCAAAAAAAAAAAATACCTGCCTCACTCACTGCAGCTAAACATTTAAGATCAGAAATTGCAACCAGAAATTCCTTCCATGTTAGGAATACTGCTTTAACTTCACGAATTCCCCTTTCGCCGTGTTTTAAGCAGTGTTTAATTTTCGGAGAAACGGGGGAAAAATGTGAGTAAAATGGGATTCCGCGAAACGGATAACCAAATCCTTGCAAGATCTGTTCACATCTCGGATACATCCTTACTTAACTAAATGCTTACTGAAATACTAAAAATGTTTGAAAGGAGTTTTATTTAGTCCTCCCCTTCCAAAATAAAAAAGAACTTCCTGCAGAACACGAAAACCCATGACCAACCCCCCCCCCCCTCACCGCGGCGATGGATAATGACCGGCTTTTAATAACATTCTTATTTACAAAATCATGGTTCAGACATTCAGCTGGATGAATTAAACAGCTTAATGAGCTGTAAATACCAAGAGACGTTGAAAGACATTTTTCGCCTTAAATGGAGAAAGGTGCTGAAGGCAAATGAAGTTGCTCTGGTAGGGAGTGGGGGGGGGGGAGCAGGAGGAAGCTGAATATATGCATGTGGTTAGAAAGAATGGTTTTGTTGAAGCACTCTCCCCATTTCGCTCTAAGCCTAATTGTCAGCTCCTAATTACGGACGCACGGAGAGATCGTTTCTCTGGAATCGGCACGTACATCCTTTTTCCAGCTTCCAGCTCCACCCGATTTCCGACTAAATGCCCGCTATTTTTCTCTAATTAGTGTCGACATTAACGATCGACGAGCAAACCAAAAAAAAAAAGAAGAAGAAAAGTTCCTATCGGCAATTTTTTTCCTAATGGATAGATCTGAACTGTAGAAGGCACCCAGGTTCATCTGTCCCATAAGTTTTTGCCGGGTGCTAATGACAAAGAGATTTTACATGTCATCTTAATAATGGTAGTCATGTTTTTCACAATGTGTTGACGTGACGGGAAAATTCGATCAGAGAAGAGAAAAGAGTTTGTTTTTTTTGTGACTTTTACCATGCTGGGATTTACGAATAAACAAAAGCTGATGCAAATCAATATCTATTGCGCGAGTATACCTTTGAGGGAAAACTGAACCCTCGAAATTTTATTTTATTCTCCAGGAAAGAGCTTTATTCTTTGGAATTTATTTATTTTACTAGAGAAAGCCCTTGCTATGCACGGGGCCGATCATGAATTAGGTTCTGGGACCTTTTCCCGGCACTGTTCCCGACGACTTGAAGGATTGATCGACTACTCGTGCCTGCCTCCTCTTTCAATGCAGGTAGAATGGAACAGCGCATTTGCAATGCGGGCGCGAGGAGGGGAGAAGTGATTTTCCTTGTAAGGTAAATCCGACGACTTGTCAGATTGAAACTGTATTGAGTTGATCGACCTATCATGCCTGCCTCCTGTTTCCATGCAGGTAGAGTGGGAGAGTGCATTTTCAATGCGGGCGCGAGGAGGGGAGAAGTGGTTTTCCTTTTAGCCTTCCCTTTTACTTTTAGCCTTCCTTTTAGCCGACCTCCAGGATTATAATGTCGATTAACACTAGTGGTATTTGCGGTCATACGGTTATGGAAACCGCCAGCGATTCATAGGCCGTTTTTCCGATTCGTTGAAACTATATAAATATAAAAAACAAGAAAGCTAAGCTCCGGAGCGTCAGCGATAGACGTAGGTCACTTTTTCCGACCCGTGAATCACGTAACCCATTCGTGCCCTGACCCACGACTTGACCCACTCCAAAATGGACAAACTGTGGCCCACCGTCCGTGACCCATCCCATGCCATGAAAATACAGTACTCAAATGCATGCAATGTTATTTCAAACAGTCCAACTTTTTAAAGAAGCATTAATAAATAAACACAACACGGTGTTACAATAACTTGCCGTAAAAAAAAAATATACTCTACAGTTCATTAATTTAAACCTGAAAAAAAATAATAAATCGTGTGCTTAACAGTGTTAAAGCAACATACCGCCTGCCTTATAACCTTCCGCTTGCCTCACAACACCCACGCGACGATCACATCCGCGTATTTACCACAGCTAAGGTCAACTGAGACGGTAGCTTCGTTCCTCGTAGTGAAAAACATAGCTACTGTCTCAATTGGCATTGCGCCTAATAGTCCAGCCACCGTGAACCCATTGATCGTTCACGCAAAAGGGACCCTTTCTGGCCCTCTCGGTAGGGATCTCAGGCTTGTTCCCTCGGACGCTTTTCCAACTCTGCGTCTGAGGTTACATGCTTTTTGGCAAGCCTCGTGGGATGGACAGGACGGCAATAAATTACGAGCTATTAAAGGCACTGTTGAGGAATGGCACTCGGCGTGTCGCCGCAGTCGCCGTGAGGAGGTGGTGTTGGCCCGTTTGCGCATTGGTCACACTCGACTTACTCACTGTTCCCTTTTGCGGGGGATTGACCCTCCTGAATGTTATTGGTGTCGGCGGCCACTTACGGTCCGGCACTTCCTTGTTGATTGTTGCCATCTTGATGGTTTTCGTCGTCGTTTCCATCTTCCGCATGACATTGTGCGTCAATTGGGCGATAAGTCTGTCCTCCTGTCCGGTGTTTTTCAATTTTTGCAGGAGGTACAGATGTATGACAAGATTTAGATTAGGGGTTTGAATAATATCTCTGTAATGTGTGGTGCAGTGGCAACCCGGACCGCTGCACTGTGACTGAGGTTGGCGCTAATGACCAAGCTGTCGACGCGCCTTTGGGTAACCCCCCCCCCCCCCCCATTGATCGTGTCGTCAAAAACCGGAATGATTCTTGTATTTTAAAGTCACAATTAATAATTTTCTAGACTAGTGTCTTAAAATTTTGCTTCGGCGATCTATTGGAATAATTAATTTAAATTTTTACTGCATTAGTCTATTAGATTGTAGATCTCGTGGTAATTATTAGAAAATTAGTAGATGTACACACAGAGATGAAGCGTCATGATTATTGTACGTGCGCATTGCATCATTTAGTGACGGATCGTTCTTAAATATAGTTAACAATATTCAACAGAAAAGCTCCTAGACGCCACATTTTACAACGGTTTTTTTTAGCAAGGGAAAGACTAACGGTAAGTAAATAGACCTTTGATGTGGAGGATCGAGAAAAATGGCGCTGAGAGGTATATCCCTTTAAGCTAGTTTAACATAATGCACCGGTAATTGTTTTTTTTTTTTCTGATTTGGTTTCTATTATAAATAAACTTATAGCAAAAAATATTATTTTTGAAAAGTGAGGATCATTTTTAAGGAGTACTAGAAGCACTACTGACACTGTAAGAGTGCCGTGAGTCGGTGGGTGAACGGTCTTGACCTAGAACCCTCTTGACCCACGATGACATGTGATAGATTTGGCTCACTGACGCCCCGACCCATGGATCAGTTACATGTCTGAGGACCGTAGTAGACGAAGGCGTGTAGGGGAAACTTTACAGTTTTCCCTTTGAAATGGGATAGTCTTCCCGGCCTGCAAGTACTACGTCGCTTGTTTGAGTTTTTCGCAGACTACTTTACAAAACAAGATAAGACCAAACTCGTATAGTGTATCGTGAATTTGTCTTTACCTCACGAAATAGGATGGGAGTGGTTACATAAACGGGCTACGTTTTTCGGTGAACCAAACATAACCTATTCTAACACGCCCCAGGTCTGGTGGAGGGAGCCCACCAAGGATGCGTCACTAATTACGAAACGTAATCTAACATAACACAACTAAGTACGTATGTGAATGTAGGAAGCCGTCGTTAGAGCGACGTAGAAAATGGGTTTTCGGTGGGTACACGTAGGTTGTTAAAGCGCCAATAAAATTCTACGGGGACCGATTAACCTCCCTTTTTTTAATTTTTATTTAGCACCATTCCATGATCGAACGCGAGGCCATGGTTGGAAGCTGGCTGTCCAGCCCTAACGCACAAATTGTC
>JAHWFP010046146.1:0-23213 GCA_023313725.1 Lithobius niger | reverse complement strand
TTTGAGGGGCTCAGAACGACTGTCTTCGTCAGGCTACTACATTACCGTTCACTTCGTTATCATTTGACTGTTATTTGAATGTGACGTCGGGCCTAGCAAAGATATTAGGCATAATATCATTTCCTTTGAAATCTAAATGGACTGGGCATAAACATGGACGCAAATTTTCATGCTATGGCCCCGTGTCGTATTAAAATAGCAGACGAATGATAATGACGAAGTGAGAGGTGATGTAGTAGCCTCACGAAGACAGTCGTTGGTCCAACCAGATCGCGGCGAATACAACCAACAACAACACGATGTAGTTTCAGACCCAAGCCCCACAGTAGAAGCCTGATGAAGACAAGCGACATTGTGTAAATGCTTGTTGAAAATTCGCGGAAACAAAGTTTCCCTAAAACATTTTGAAATACAGTAGCGTCAAATTTTTGTGTGAAATCTAACCATACTGGACGTAAACATGGATTCAAATTTTCAAAGTAAGGGATGTGACATTTTTAAAACAGCCTTTACAGCCCAACTTTTACACATAAAATAAATCTCATAGGTATTCCAGGTTTCCACTATTCAGTAAGTTCCTTCTGTGTAGCTCTTTTTCAGCATTTATTATTTAAAGAAAAAGGTTCTGCACTGTTAGTGTAACATGTCAGTCCTCTTCATAACAAAATGTGAGAGAGAGATCGTGAGAGAGAGGTTTAGTTTTGTATGGACATCCATGGACATCCATGAAGAGGACTGACAAGTGGGCTGGCAAGAGGACTGACAGTGGGCTGGGTTTTTATCTACTCCACAAGCATTTACAATCACTACACTTTACGCAGGTGCAGCATTACGTGAAAAGGTAGTATTTATTAATAAAAATTAATTTCGTACTCACTTGGAGAAGAATGGTTTTGAGGTGGCTGCTGTTGAACTTGGGCAGGAGTAGAGGAAACCACAGTTTGTGGCCTTGGTTTTGGCACAGGTTTGGCAGCGGCATCAGGGATCCGAGCTGATATGGTTGGTGGTACATCAACAACAGTGAGTATTTCTTCCTATAATCATGTTCATATTGTTACAATATTAAAAGAAAGGAAACTAGCAAATTGACGGTAACAAATTTTTACTAAACCAATCACTAATTCATACGTTACGAATAAAGTAGGGTTGGGAAGGGGACGCCCTATTTTACTATTCACGTAAATAACACCTAACATAACAAATACAAACTTAATAATAATAATAATCAGAAATATGCTCAGCTTCAGCTGCATGTAAAAATGGACAAGTTAATGTTGTCTGTTGTCTTTGGCTGTACGAAAATTAAAGTTGAAAAAATACGATTTACCAAAAGTTTTTGTCTACTCTACTTGATCTTGACAGTCTGAAGTAGCAGCGAATTTTCGGTGGCATTGATTGTGGTAGGTGTTGGCCCACAATCTTCCACTTTCTTCACGCTTCTGAGTAGTACACTGGCTTTTAACGTAGTTGGCCATGTTGTGCTTTCAAAATTTCTGTGCCGTTGCTTCATTTTGCTCGTATTAGTCTGTTGTGGCGATGGTGGCTCCCTCTCATCTCCTCCCTATTGTGTTGGCGTTAAGCGTTTCTCCAAGCGTGTGCAAGTTCGGCAATCAGATTGGATGTCACAATCTTCACAACGTTCTGGCGTGCAGGCTCCTGGATGTTCATCAATGGCACTTTAGCCTGCCTGGATGGCAATGCACTCAAGTACTCGGAGGTGGGAGTCATTTTTGGTGGTGGACATCATGAGCACCCGAGTGCCTTCCCAGGCGATGGTGTGTCTTTCCAAACGCTGGGCCAATTCGGAGCGGACTGCTTCTTTAAAAACTCCGCCAACCTACGATCTTCACTCAGGAGTAAACTTGTGCGGAACACCGAACAAGGATTCAAGATAGCCGATATAGCTGTTCCTTCTCCAGATCCTCCAGACTCCCCATTACCAACCCCACCCGAAGTGGACGCCCATCCAACCCAACGGTACAACACTCGGTCGAGAAATAAAAACCTAGAGCAGGTACATGAAGCACCCCAACCAGCTCCAGAACCGCAGTCTACAAAAGATGAGGATCCAAATCCACTGTACCCCATCCCCAACACACAGGCAGCTGTATATGCCATCCCATGCAGAAACTGCTGAGCCGTCTACTTGGGAACGACCCATACCGTATATAAGACGGTACTTTTTTTTTTAATTTACACCATTAAAATAGCAGCATCGTCTTATACTTGTGTTCAAATCCATAACTCGGTCAAATTTTGGCAGATTTTGACGTTTGAATACATCATTTCGATCGTCTTTCTGAGAGCTATCCAATGGTGCTAATCTCATGCCTGTTGCTCAAATAGTTTTTAGACTATTTAGCAAAAACTAAATAAGTATTGAAAAAAGCCTCAGGAAGCAGTCCAAAGGCGAAGCTATTATTAAACATTTAGGTTTTGAATCCAGGACCAGGGAAATTTACTAGTATACAAACTAATAAATATTATGCCAAACCTTAAGCAAGTCTTGATAAAGTCATCCGTCTTATAATCGCAGCCATTTATTTCTTTGGAACATGTAAGCCCAAAAATGCTACTCGTCTTATATTTGATGTGTCTTATATTCGAACGTATACGGTAGATGAATTTCCGAACGAGTTTCTGAGCACCAACAGGCCGTGGAACAGAGAAACAAAAAGGTAAATGGTGTTGCCGACCACCAGATGCACACGAACCACACCATCACCTGGGAAGGCACTCAGGTGCTCATGAAGTCCACCACCAAAAAAATGACTCCCACCTCCAACCACTTGAGTGCATTGCCATCCAACACTTTAGGCAGTTAAGTGCCATTGATGAACATCCACAAGCCTGCACACAAGAACGTAGTGAAGATTGTGATGCCCAATCTGACTGCCAAACTCTCCACATGGTGGGAGAAACTCTTAACACCAACACAAAAGGGAGGAGATGAGAGAGCCACTATCGCCACAAAAGACTAATACAGGCAGGAGGAAGCAACGGCGTGGAAATTTGTAAAGCACAACATGGCCAACTAGGTTAAAAGCCAGTGAAACTACTCAGAAGCCTGAAGAAGGTGGAAGATTGTGGGCCAACATCTACCACAATAAATGCCACAGAAAATTTGCTGCTACTTTAAACTACCAAGACTAAGTGGAGTAGACAAAAAATTTTGGTAATGCGTATTTTTCAACTTTAATTCCATTGCATGATGACTTAAGGACAGTATGACATTATTTCGTAGCAGGTGAGTTAAACGCGCAAGATGATGGGTGCTAAATTAATGATCCAGCCTCTTAACTATATGAAAAGTCACGTAAAACTGATTTTACACTAGCAAACTTAAAATGTCTTCTAAATTTTCCACAAGTTGTATTTATTATTGACATACTATTGTAATTTACTGCACACAACGCACAATTTCATAAGAATATCTCCTCCTCGATAGTGAAACCTCATTACGCATTCCATTTTCAAACTCCCTTTGACTATCGTTATAAATTATAACGATAGTCAAAGGGAGTTTGGAAATAGAATTTTATAATAAAAATAAAAAATAAATAACTATACTCCTTATTTAATGTGCCTCTCTGAAAACTAGATTACAGTCCATAAATTACAAGCATATCACAACAATAAATAACATGCAACGACTGTAGCCTTAACCAGAGAACCCAAAGCTAAAGAGTAAGTAAAAATGCAGCAAAATGGTGACAGAGAGCCAGGGAGAGAGGGGGCCCAAGGAACTAGGGACCCATCGCCCCAAGGCAATGAAATGAGGCATATCTGTCCCGAGTCTCAGACCACACCCACATACTTGCCTCATTTTCCGATTCACTACTTGGGGCAGCAGCAACAGCACCATGCAGAGGAAGCATTGGCTGACCCATCTTTACAATACGAGAGATGATAGTTGCCTTTTTCCGATCAGGACTCTTTTTAGATGAAATAAAGTAAAGAGGAAAAATATTTTAATGGGTAAATCAGCTAAAATTAAAATGTTGCAAACCGTGGAAAACAATGAAGAAACTTAATACAATATTTAATTGGAGTAACACACCTGTGTTAATTGCTCAGACAGGGAAGCACCTCGAGCTCGAATGGATTCATCTACACTACTGCATAAAAAAATAAACAACGATGGATTTATTTATAACACGATCACTGCTCCTTAAATGGAATCTACTGGAACTATGTAGCTATTATGTAATAGCTATTACGTAATTGCAACCTTTTCATTCATGCAAACAATTTCATAAAACTGCACATAAAGAATATAAGGAATGCCAACTACCAACCATGTTCAATCCACTTTCTGGGAAATGAATCCATTATGTATTGAGCTTACTCGCACAATGGGCTTCGCATTCATATAATACCTCAGCTGAATATCAGTACGTACGAAGTACACTGACCAAGGTGATAATTACATGTTCTCAAACGACCTTGTGTTTACCACAACTTGTTTAAAGATTTCTAAAGCAACACAGCAGGCATTGTTGTGGGAATATGTACAGATATTCTTATGAATTTATGCAAATGAGTAATTAAGGGGTTTTGCACACTGGAATGTACATATAACCATATTCATATCCGCATAATTGTCCTTCATTATAGGATATTGAAGTACTATAGTGTATAGATCATGTTATGAGAAGTTAATAACTGTCATTGATATTTTCATATCTTAATTAGGAGTCTTATAATTGACTTCTGACGTTATTATTTTAGTCTGTGATATTTTGAGGCAAGGTTTGGCAATCCAACAAAAGAATTCCACTTTACTTGGCCAGTCCAGGCAGTGTCTCCTACGTGACGGGACATTTGAGATGGGTTGAGAAGCATCCAGCCTTTTCATTTAGTCACAAAGGGGAGGGTAAGTTGGTTGGGTGTTGCAGTAGGCAACTAGGCATCCATCCTAAAAATCTTTCCAAAACGTCGCCCACCCCCCCTCTTGGAGTGTCATCCATAAGAGTTCACATCCTAGGCCCATTAATTTTTGTTATGGGGTTGAGTTTTCAGGTCCAGTGTAACCAATGAGACCTGTCTCTTTAACTTTGGAAAGGGAACTTCAAAGTTGGAGAAGATCCAATCCGAGAAAGACGTCCAGACACTTCGAGATAAGACATTCAAAACCTTAGCTCAGATAACTTGCTTCACTAGTTAAACTTGACTCCAAGTTAGAGTCGGGCCAGACTTTACGGAAAACAATCCAAACTCTTAGTTTGTTTTGATGCAATTTGCCTTCATTACACTGACGGAATTCCCGGCTCAGCGAACCGTTCGCCACATGCAGCCATCTTCTAAGCTGACCTATATATAATAATCAGTACAAGCAAGTCTGGCTGAAATCGACTAAGTTGTTGACCCAATGTGAGTCATCCAAATACCGACGAAATAGTTATTTTTAAAGTTTCAGGTGATTTTTATGAAAACCGAAAACCGCGGTTCGGTTATCGAAACTGATCCATCCCTACTGTGGGGGGAATTATACCAAATTTCAAAGGATAGCCTTTCGCTGCTTATAGGGAATGCAGGAACACTGGGTCTTATCACAACTTTACTAATTTTTCCAGAATCTTACCAGCTTTGCAACTGGGGATTCTGGGAGCAGCTATCTCTAGCCAGTACTGTAGTGAACAGATGGGCTGCTGTGGGCTCCCTTGGACATTATTCATGTTGAGCCTGATAACTGTAATTGTTAATTTGTTTTTGTAGGAGGCTAACTTGCATCGCTGGTTGGAACACATCAGGCCACCTGCTACATTTACCGAACACGGTCCTACTTACAAATGTTTCCCCGACTTTCAAGTTGTCATCACAGAATTTTCCACTAACCGGTTTCTGGTGCACGGATACCAACTTTCCCGATCCGATACCAATCCAGTTTTAAAAATATTGCCGATACCGATATCCAAAAGTGTGTCCCCAATTTTCATCAACCACGTAGTTTTCTGCAAAAGTTCAATAATTATTAAAATTAAAAAAATTTAAACAGCAACCCACAGTTAAAACATAACTAGGAAGATACTCAGTGATTTTCTGAGCAAAACGCCACGAACCGCATGTCGTAATTTCGAACAGTTCCAAAATTATCTATATTTCCGCGAAAGTTAGCGATACCGCAAATATCAGCAACTGATCCGATTCAGTATCCGTATCGGTGCAGCCTTACCCAATACTGCTGATCGTTTGACAGTTCTTCCTGTTCAAGAAATCCCTTGATTTGAGCAATGCACGATTCCACAGCGATAGCACTGCTTCCTAGACATGGCTTAGGAATGTCAAGAGTATAATTTACTAGATAGTAAAACTTGCATGGGCTTGCACTTTGATATATGCATCATCAAGTTTTCTAAAACTACCACGAGTGGGACCACTGCAACACTGTGCTGTCAGTTACATTCAGCTGAACTATCTTGGCATCCACATAAAGATATGGTTCCTCATTCACTTATTTCCATCATTTAACCTTTCTGGAACAGAAATCTTTATAAATGAAATATTTTCAAATTAAATGAATCCATGTTTTTTCCTGTAATTTACTTACATGCATTTTAACGCTGAACCAAATTCTCATAAAAGTAGAACAGCATCTGCATTTTTAGAGGAAATTGGTTCAGCGTTAAAAGCGAGCAAATAAATTACAGAAAACCCAAAATAGACTTGGTTTTGATGATTTCAAGCTTTCATCCATGCTACCGTAAACCATTTATCTGCCTTTTGAGTGGAGCAAGTGTCATCCACTGACGCAATCTAATACGCCAACAAGATGGCCAGCCCGGGAAAGACTGAGATAAAGAACATCCGCTGGGCCAGTCTTACCCGGTGTTGATGTAGCACTGGTTATTGCAATTTATGGCGACCCAGTTAAGAAATTTTTACTGCGATCGCCATGTACGCCGTGTTACACAGCACGTCCAAGGCAGCCAAGTGGGGTTAAGGTTCACCATTACCACACGTCCAGTCTGTAACATTCCTGGGCTTTAGCAGCTGTGATCATAAAGGATATTTCATTTTTAACCCCAGGTAAGACAGAAGTTTGGACAGATCCACTCTTAGTTCTTATCAAGCTTTAATTTGTACAGAATCGCACCATGAAAACTTCCATTCAGATAACTGATTTGTCCCAATCGTGATACCAATCACCATAATCATCCAAGCCATGGCCAAACTCTGCCAAAACTGTTTTCTTTATAGAAATTACGTTCATCCACAGGTATTTCAGTGCCAACCTAGTAAATGATATGCATGCGATGGAGAGGAGTGAGGCTGGAGGGCCTACCAGATGCTACGAGACCTTTGATTCTATAGGAAATGCTAAGAGAGCCGCTAAGGTTTTGTTTACTACAAGAGAGGAAAGACTACGAACTTGAGCGTGCATGAAGATTCTGCAAAATATAAATAAGAAATGCTAAAATACCTCTGTGAAAGCGTTCTAGCTCTTGTTTCAGCGCTCTTCTCTTCGGCAGGCTCATTCACTATTGGTGTCGATGACCTTGTTGACTCGGCACTTTCTTTGGAAAATTTTACTTTTCTTACATCAATTTCAAATATTAAAGTAGATGATTTAAGTAGTGCATCATTAACTTCTCTATTGGCATAACCAAGGGAAGGTGGGATAATCGCAAACCTTTTGCCAAACTTTTTCATCCCAACTAGAGAATCTTCAAGACCCTAAAACATACATACCGTAGCAGTCTTACTTTGAAAAACAAAAGTCATTAAAGTACAGAACAAAGATACATAACTTTCAAAATCTGTAAGGATATTTGCAATCTTAACGAATTTACGACAGTCTGTGGAATGCTGAAGATGTATTTTACACAGACGACTGTCTTCTTCAGGCTTCTTCCTCACTTCCCCTCTTTCGACCTTGTTTGAGTTTTTGAAAAGATAGTCAAGATGCTAGTTTTCAAAAACATAAACAAAGTCAAAAAACGAGAAGTGAGGAAGACGCCTGAAGAATACAGTCGGCTGTGTAAAATACATCTCCAGCATCTCACAGACTGTCGAAAATTTGCCAAGATTGTAAATATCTTTGCACATTTTGAAAGTTGTGTTACATAGAAAACAATCATCCCTTTACAATGACGAGTTAAAAAAAATTACGTACGTGCAGGAAAAAATTTTCTCACATCTTGTCTGGTCGTTGAATTATTCCTAACAATAGGTTTTTTTCTTACTTGTTAACCGTAACAAAACATCCGTGGTGAACTGAACCAATACCTTAGTATTGCATCAGATCAGTATTGCGTAGCAGTATGAGCAAAATGAAGATTCTCCCAGAGAACTTGTTCTCGAAGGAGAATCAAGTTCTACGAGTAGAATCTGACGAAACTGTGTTACAAATTGGGATCTCCCTCCACCAATCGCCTGTTTTCACTACATCACAAGCCTCATTAACACAGTTAATTATGCAAAAAAACAGCGTCACTTCCGGCTCTATCCTACTCACCACCTCCCTGTCTGCTTTCTACAACTCCTTTCTTGCGGCAAAAGCTTTTCCGATTTCGTGCAGGGAGGCGGGTGGGCACTGCTTTGTAACACAGTTTCGTCAGATTCTACTCGTAGAACTAAAGATTCACCTGCGAGAATAAGTTCTCTGGTAGAATCTTCATTTGTACTTCACAGAAATCTTCCTGTGTTACAAATTGGGATAGATTATTTATCAGTGCACTTACAGAAATCGCATCCGACGGGCGGCGGCTAGCCCGCGTCCTCCGTTACGATCTCCTAGAACACGTTCCCCACTGGTCCTCTATCTCCACACCCTCATAAGGGTCCCAGAGCAACGAACCCCCTCCTCCTAAAGGGTAGGGGACCCCACTTGCTAGGGCCGACAGCCTCACAAACCAGGCCGCGCTCTCCCAAGCCGGGGTTACCACTACCGCTTGCCTGCCCTGGTCATTTACCAACTTTTCCACACAGCGGACACGGCGGAAACAAGTAAGCACAAACGACCCCCAATCTACACTGCATCCATAAACTCAGCCCCCTGGCCCCTGCTCCACGCACCGAACCTTGGCAGCTGGGACGTGGCTTGTGATGCAAACAGATCTATCTCCGGTGTCCCGAACCATTCGCAAATTTCCCGGAACGCCACAGGGTACAACGGAAAGTCAAACCTGTCCGAAAAACCGTTGACAGGCCGTCCACTCTAACATTCCAGCACCCTGGAACAAAGGCTGCTGTGAGCTCTGTGCAACCTAGTCCAAGTCGCATCGTCTCCAGTGAGCGGACCAGGGCATTCAAGGTCTGTGACCGCGTTCCACCCTGTCGATTAATGTAGCATACTACCACCATGCTATTGGAAAGCACCCGAACCACCTGACCCCCGAGCGGATCCGCGAACGCTTCGAAAGCTCTCAGGATGGGTGTCCATCGACCCTGGGCCTCAGCTCCCATCATCGATGCTCTCCATCCAGCATCGAAAGCATCCGTCTCCACCAATCTAGTGGCCTCTGGCCTAACCCAGGTCCGGCCATCCACCGGAGGCACCAGAACCGATTCCCACCAATCTAAATCCTCCGCCGCACCCCGTGACAACACCCCACCGGTCCTGCCGGTTCGTAACAACGACAACAAATCTTGTTGCCACCACCCGATGTGTAACCGACCTCCGTCGACAGCACATAGCACACTCTCGGCCATCCCAGCAACCTCTGCAGGTCCTAAATCATCACAAGACTGCAACTTCGTAGTTCGCGAATGAACTCCACAAACCTTGCCTACACCAAATCCAACCCTATGCCGAAAAACGTCAAACTCGGCGACAGAGACAACACATTTTTGCTACAATTTAGTATTTACGAAGAATCCCAATCTTCGTAGCAACTCGAGAGTCCTGCATATATCTCCGTGAACTCAGTCCGCGGTGGGTCCCAAAATACCAAAATCATCCAAATAATATGTATACCAATATATCTTTGGCCCGCAAAAACCGTCTGATCACCACCATAAGTTTCATACAAATATCCGGCGCAGAAGCTAGACCAAAGGGCAGCGCACTGAATTGGTAATCGATCTAAGCCAGGAAAATTTCAGTAACCAACGTGCGTCTTCTAATCCCTATTGTGTAATACGCCTGGGATAAATCAATTTTTGCCATCCACCAACCCGGTCGTACAAATTCTACCACCTTCGTTACCGTGTCCAACACCCCTTCATTTACTGCTTTCAAATTCAAAATGATCCCAATGGATCCATCTGGCTGACTCACTGGTAAAATCAGGGAAATAAATCCCGGGGACCCACTCCTTACCTTCTCAATTACACCCTGTGCCAGCATTTCCTTCAATTTTGAGCCAATAAGTAAATCCACATTCAAACCCGGCGGGATCACCAAATCCAAACCAGCCCCCGTCATCGATAATCCACAACACCTCATGGGACGCCCCAATGGCCGCCCATTCCGGGCCACGATCCAACTAAGTGCCTGCACGCCACATGCTCATCTCAAAATCCACCCTGGCCCACGTATTCAATCCAAAATCACAATTTTCTGTCGGCACGCCCACAAGCAACATTTCATGCTTCAACACATGCACGTCCAACCACCACCTGTTGCTTAATCACCACACACCTGGCCAAAGTCACTCCCGGCCAGAACCACCCCTTGTCAGCCTACTATCCTAATCAGCCTGGCACCCAATATTGGACTTATTTGGTTGCCAAATTATCCTTCACCAACTTTACAACACGCACGTCTCACTTAGTTTTAATTCTTAAAGAATACTAAATTCAAAAATCGACAACGCTCACGCCCGAATACGCCCGTTTTCGTCAGCCTCCCTCCCACAACACACGGAAAAAACATTTTCTCGCACTCAATACCACCTTCTCACTGCAAGCATACCTAGATGTAACGGACAAACAATTTCTTACCTCCAATTTTCCACTAAAAAATTGCTTCACGCAAAACTCCGCACCGACGCTCGTTCCAAACCTTGAACCAGCGCCAGTGTTTCTCCTTCCCGGATGCTAGCCTCGGCCCCACGCAGCGCTGTCTCCACGTTGTCGACGATGTAGTTGCTGACAAACACGTAATTTCCACCCACTGTTCCAGACAGAACAACCAACAATCCGCATCAAACAAGAATCGTAACCATCTTTGGTTACGACCGAACACGCCAACGGCAAGAAAGAGAGTGGCAGAAAGCAGACAGGGAGGGGGTGAGTGGGGTAGAGCCGGAAGTGACGTAGTGAAAACACGCTACCACTTTCGACCACTTTCAAGTTGTGGTAATCCCATAGCAGTCACTTAAGTCATTTACCAAAAATTTTAAGTACCCTAAACCCACAAGGGTGCAACAATTTACTCACAAATGTGCAAACTAAAATTAACTCAGATAAAAATATAACAATAGTAAGTTGTATGGTATCTAACTTCAGCTCTCGATGGGCAACTGTATTGAATCGAATGAACGAAAGCAAAAATGGTATTGAGTAAGTACTGGTTCCGAACTGCCGAGCAGATTCTCGCCAAGCAGAGCATGATTAGCAATGCTCGGTATGCCGAACAATTACGTCCATTAGCCGAGCGGTACGACTCGCGTTAAGTCTTGGAACGCGATCCTGGGGCAGATGGACCATGAACGCAAGCTTCATTTTGGCAATTAGTCAACTCCAGTCAATGATTATGGTCGTGTTATGGTGCTGCCCCTGATTGCCGCTTGCCCCCGTGTAGCCATGCCCTGAGGCAACCGCGCACACACGCACAGTAACTAGGGAGTTGCAGTCGTGCAGATGCAATGGCAGAGGCAGCAACATAATTTGCATCACAAGTTGTTTTCGACTTCCATCCACCTTCAAGCGCAGTTGCATTCACGAACTAAGATGCAACAAGTAAGGAATAAACCAGTTGTTTGTGATTAAGTGGTTTCCGTCTGAGATATCTGGCGTGTGTGTGTAGTGCGAGCGTGTAGGAACGAGCCATCTAAGCAAAGGCGGCTCGTCTCCCTACGGTCGATGCATGGTTCTTGCTGCACGAATTTTAAACGGCTAACACAGAATTGAATACAGGAACGAAATTTGCAGATAATTTGTGCGGATTAATTACTTTTTTTTTTTTACGATTTTTCGGACATTCGCTTTCGTTTCATATTAAGCAACAAAATCACACCTAAACAATCAGGAAGAACACAGTTCACAGATCTACTTGAATTTTCGGAGAAGATACCGTTCTCCTTCTCCAGAAAATCACGCACAACACGGAGGAAAAAGTTCTCACATAACCATTTGTAAACAAATATTTTAAAGCGCGTGGAGGAGCAGACCACTGATCTATATATCTTCGCTTCTAAGGAGATTCCTCTTCTTGTCAAACTCGGCTGTGAGCTGATGGAGCACCAAGCCCTCAATACGGTTGTAAGATGGTCTCGTGAGGTTCATAAGAGGGACTCGTCGTCGGGAGAAGCGTTTCATAGCAAAAGACTCTAAAGCTCGAAGGTGGGGGCCATGTTTTGTGTTAGATTTCATTAACACAGAGGTTTGATGCCAAGCTATGGAGTGTCCGTTCTTATTGTGGTGTTGGGCTATGGCACTGAGCTTCTCCCCACGGTGGGTGGCCCCCACGTGTTCATCAACGCGCTCTTCAATTCTACTCTTGGTCTCACCAATATAGACAGCTTCACAGTCTTGACAGGGAATCCGATACACAACACCAGAGAGATCCCTCAAATGTGCTGGGGGCTATGTGGACTGCATGGATGTTTGAGATTCGGCGACTGGTCCATCTTTCGCACTAGTCGGTGGGGAGAAGGAGGAGGAGGTTCAACCTTGCTCCTGGTAGCGTTACTAGCGTACCAGTGTGTGGTGGGCCGTGGGGAGTGCGCGTTGCTGAACATGTGGGGGCCACCCACTGTGGGGAGAAGCTCAGTGGCATAACCCAACACCACAATAAGATCGGACACTCCATTGCTTGGCATCAAACCTCTGTGTTAATGAAATATAACACAAAACATGGCCCCCCCACCCCACCTTCGAGCTTTGGAGTCTTTTGCTATGAAACGCTTCTCCCGACGATAAGTCCCTCTTATGAACCTCACGGGACCGTCTTACAACCGTATTGAGGGCTTGGTGCTCCATCAGCTCGCAGCCGAGTTTAACAAGAAGTGGAATCTCCTTAGAAGCAAATATATATATATACATCAGCAGTGGTCTGCTCCTCCACGCGCGTCATTTCAAATTTTTGTTTACAAACGGTTAGGTGAGAACTTATTTTTCCTCCGTGTTGTGCGTGATTTTCTGAAGAAGCAGAACGGTATTTTCTCCGAAAATTCAAGTTGATCTGTGAACTGTGTTCTTCGTGGTGGTTTAGGTGTGATTTTGTTACTTAATAGGTCTTTGCAAAACCACTGTTATCGCCGTTTTCGTTAAATCATTTCATATTGTTTGATATTTAGCAAGTGCTGATTAATAAAGGTACTCAGTTTTGCTCGGTGTACCAGGCAATTTTTTTAGTGCTCGGCTCGAACTAGGTTCGGTAGGACAAAATGTGCTCGGTACAGCCTTAGTATTGAGTATTCCCGAAAAAAAACTAAAACCTTAAATAAAAGCTAACGGTGTACCAGGGTTTTAACCATATCAGTTTTAAAATATTAAGACTGGGATGTTTCTGTCCATTAAAGGATAACATTTGCAAATTAATTAATAAAAGAAAAGAGAATTGCCGGCTAGCGGCTAAATTCTGTTTCTATTGCATAAACACATTATACATTACCTGTCAATTTAGCATTCTTATTCTCAAATGCATTTTCCCTAAATATCCACTTACCTGCTAGCTCGCTAACCCCGAAGTGCTTACACACACTTCCCTCCAAACTTGTATATAAACGCTGAGAGTGGCATCTTTTATTCCTATCAATATGTCAATCAGGTGATGACTGAAGAGGGAAGGTAGGGTGGGTACAGGTAATTTGTATTTCCATTTATGCAATACAAACAGAACTTAGTCGGCAATTCTCCCTTTCTATTGCTACGGACATATACATTACCTGTAAATTTAACATTTACAGAAGATTTCGCCAAAAAAGGCGTTGGGCAGCCCCTGACAGGTTGCACAGGGTTTAGGAGCTGGTCCCCCAAAATAAAGGTGACAGACATTGGCACATTTCGTTAAGTTTAAGCAAACAGTGGTTTCAAGCTCTTTCCTGAGTTGGTAGCTCTGAAAAGGACCGTTGTATTCATCATCTTAGAGCTGTTGGGGCTGGACAACGTTTCTAGCGGTGACAATGGGTACCAGTTTGTGAAGTTCATTTGCATGGGTTGTCATATACCTGAAGTAATGTGAAGAGAAGACACATTACTCCATGGTGCTGCTTGGAGAATCTCGGGAATTGAGACGTTGTTGTGGAAGGCCCAAGAAGTGGAGTTGGCTCTTAGTTCATGTGCTGTGACTTGAATGTTGTTGTCATGGCAATTAACGTTGGAGGCTTCAGAGGTGTTGAAGATAACAGACTTAATCCATTTGGCTATCATCACAGCAGAGGTTTCACCAAAGTTTGACTTGAACGGCAGAAACAGGCAATTCCTACCTTTACTGATAACAATGTTGTCGGTTCGCTTGAAATAAAATCTCAAGGAACGGACAGCATGTGTTCGAGCTTGTTTCCTGTGACAGGGGTGACTCACTGATGATGATGGGCTTCGAGGGTTTGCTGGGCTGGGCCTCTGAGTCTTGGCTCTAAACAAAGTTCGTGGTGCGAGTGAGACGGCTTTGTAATTGTCCAGGAAGAACAGGTAAGCAGGGGCCATCGAGAGGGCTTCAACTTCGCTATATTATATCGGAGGCTTGAAACTAACGTTATTGGGAAAATGGTTTTCCGAGTTAGGAGATGAAGGTTGCAGGTTGACAAAGGCTCATAAGGTTCCTTCATCAAAGGAACAAGGACCAAAGAGAGGTCCCAATCCGAAGTGTCTTCTAGTTGTAGGTCTTTCGATTTCGAAAGATTTAATAAGACTGGAGATGTGATAGTCCATCTTCTAGAAGTTCTCCTCTGCTGGCTGCTTTGAAAACTGAGTTAAGGGCACAGCGACGAACTAGTATCGTAGGTCCTTTGAGGCCTCATGCGAAGAGGTCATCGAAGTAATTCAGCAGGAAATGAGGGAGCGATCGGATTAGTCTTCCGACTGTGGCAGCAATGAAACCATTTCTTCCAATGTCTGTCAGTAGAGTCTCTGATTGCCTTGCTGGCGATGTGGATTGCTTGTTCTACAAGAATTCCTAAACGAAGCAAGCAGTCTGCATTAAAGACTGGCCTTGTGAAGAAACACAATACACCAGTCTGAGAAATAACGAAAAGACTACTGCCCCGACTGGGACTCGAACCCAGGACTTCCCGTTTACTAGCCGGGCGCTCTTACCACTGCGCTACCGGGGCGGGTGCTGGCTACAGGCTCCAGCCGAGCTAAGTAACTGTTCAATCTTTCTCAGTGGTAACCTAGTAACCTAAAGGTCACAAACATACATACAAGGAGGGAAAACAACATTGCTTCTTGGCCTCGACACTAGAAATAATGCAAGTAGTAAATAAAGATGAAATCACAAGGTAAAGGGTAAACGAAGCCCTAAACGAAGGGTAAACGATTTCTTCTTTATTTACTACTTGCATTATTTCTAGTGTGGAGGCCAAGAAGGAGAGGAAACCAAGATGCCGATACCGATTTGGAGCTATCAGGAGGAACAGTCCCGATATTTGTTCGATTTTCAGAAGGACTTGTGGTAGAAGTACAAATAGCGAAAACAGTTAGCCGAAAAGGTTAGTCTAATTTGTTGACCAGGCATCCACTGCCTAAGCTTGATCATCTGGGAAGTAGGTCGTTGAAATGGGAAAGTTTGGCATTGTGCCTCATGGCGAATAGGTCGACTGTTGGGGTCCCCAAATGGCGAACAAACAGAGATTTGCAGATTGAAGTCTTCAGGGTCCATTCTCCTTTCAAAGGCTTCCGACGTCTGGAAGGGGAGTATGAAATCACGTTCCGGTTTCCAGGGATGTGAAGGGAAAGAAGACTCGTTCCTAACCGAATGCGAAGGTTGAAGATCTGGGAAGTTACAAAGCAGAGATTCCTGGATTTCATTCCTCCTCCCCCCCGCAGATAGGCCACTGCCATTGTGTTGTCTATTTGAACCTGCACTGACTTCATCGATACGATTTGTTGGAAACGGGGGAGGGCTTTGAAAACGGCCTCAAGCTCTAGAACGTTGATGAAGTTTAACTCTTTGTCTGTCCACATATATGAAGCTTCGTGGTTCCCAATGTGAACTCCCCATCCTTCCATCGATGCATCTGTCAGTAGTCAGGTCTGGATGAGGTTCTGAGTGGAACCATCAGAGATAAAACGTGAACATCCGACCATCATAGGATATCTCGAATGGAAAAAGTTCGACGAGGTGAGTGTGTTCGCATGAAAGGTGGCTTGTTCCCCAAGTGTAGATGCGGTTGTGGTAGAAGGGCCGAGTCATCCGCCTGCCGCAAGAGACAAGATTGCCATGGAGACCACTTTTCTGATTAGACTGTTTAGATCTGCAGATTTGTATATTTTTTACTTCAGGAACAGTCAAGAATGACGGCGGACGTCGTCTATGTGGTCGAGTGAAGGCATCACTGTTGCAGATGAAAGGTTGAAGACTACCCCCAGGAAAAGGAAGGACTGGACTGGTATTAATCTTGAGTTTGTGAAGTTTATGCCGAAACCCAGGTCAAAGGTTGTGCGAAGGTTTTGCATTAGAGGTCCTGGATGTTTATTCTTTAGGAACCAATCGTCCAAATAGGCGTGAAATTGAATTTGACGCTGGTGGAGATGGGCTAGCACAGGTCTTAGAACGAATATGAAGACTCTTGGAGCTGCGTTCAGGCCAAAGGGTACAGTTTGAAATTCGTACACTTTCCCATTGTAGAAGAAACGAAAGAGGTGGTGTACTAAGTGATGTAGAGCACGTGAAGGTATGCATCTTGTAGGTCCCCAGAATCTGTCCAGTCACCTTTCGTGAGGGAAAGTTTGACGGAGTCTAGTTTCCATCTTGAAGTTGGTGTTCTTCATAATATGACTGATGGGTTTCAGGTTGAAGATTAGTCTTTCTCCTCCAGTCGTTTTTTGGTCTTAGAAAGTTTAAGCTGCAACACCGCGGTGTAACGTGTGTTCAATGTAGAAGCCAAACTTGAAGTAGTTAAACCTTATTTAATGCGGAATAATCATGACAAGATTTGGGTTACATTATTACGTTCTTTCTCAACACAAGAATCAACGGGAATAGAACACCGGGCTTTGACGCCCTTGACTTATATATGCTCCGGTCGGATCCAGAGCTCCACCGGACAACCAATCAGCTCGTGAGTTCGTTAACCAATCCAGTTCATGGTTACAAAGTGTTCACCAATCGTGGCCAACAATACTTGGCCACGTTCTCCTGCACGTCCGCTCGTGGTTTTGGCGCAAAACCTGAAAGTCCTTGCCGTTGCACAAGTGATTTTGGCGCCAACAAGAGTCAAGCACAACACAACAGCACACAGGTAGGTACGAGGGTAAGCCAATGTCCGTTACACCCCCATACTTCAAGTACTTTTTTGGGATAAAAAAGTCTGGTAAGCACAAGTCCAATGGGGAAATCGGGAAAGCACAAGTCAAATTAGGATGCACACACATCAGTTGCAATACAGTGGCTTTGCTTTTTTTTTTTTTTGTTTTGTACTCTTCCCCCTTACACAAAATGTCGGCTTAGAGTATCAGCATTTGAATTTTTCTTCCCAGCTTTATGACAGATATCAAATTCATAATCTTGGAGTGCTAGCGACCAACGGAGTAGCCTACCATTTTTTTGTACCTTGATTCCTTAACCATACAAGAGGATTGTGATCAGTTAAAATTAAAAATCTTAAGCCTACAATGCAATGTCAGTTTTTGGATCGCCCACACCACACAGCAACATTCTTTCTCAATTGCACTGTAAGCAAGCTCTCGTGGATAAAATTTCCTTGAAGAAACAAGACTGGATGCTCATTGCCGTCATTGTCTTCCTGGCACAATATCGCTCCCATACCTCGGTCACTCGCGTCTGTCTGAATCAAAAATCTCTTAGAATAATCCGGTGCATGTAATACCGGTTTCTTGGTAATTGCGGCCTTAAGAGCCTGAAACGCGTGTTCACACGCATCATCCCAATCTACCTTTGTAGGTTCGGATGATTTCAATTTGTCTGTCAAAGGACTAGCAAGCTGAGCAAAGTTTGGTACGTAATGTTGGTAATAGCCTACTAACCCTAATATTGACCTAATTTCCTTCTTAGTTTTAGGCCTATGTAACTGACTAACAGCCAAAACTTTGATGTCCGTAGGGGACCTAACACCACCACCCACTTCATGACCTAAGTAAACTGCATGATCCATACCGAACTGGCATTTTTTTTGGATTTATAGTTAGTCCTGCCTTCTTAACTTCCTGAAGGAATTTTAGTGTGTGATTTAGGTGTTCCCCCCATTCCTGAGATTTCACGGCAACATCATCAAGAAATGGTCCTGCAAATTCCCTTACATTTTTGAAAACCTGTTCCATTAATCGTTGGAAGAAAAAAGGAGCATTTTTAGTACCAAAATTCATCACTAAATACTCATAGACTCCTTTATGGGTTATGATAGCCGTCAATTCTCTTGCTCTTGGTGAATTTGGGACTTGCCAAAATCCCCTAACAAGGTCATAAATCGAGATAAATTTAGCTTTACTAGCTTCCTCAACCATTTCCTCAACTAAAGGCATTGGATATTTTTGCGTTTTAGTACCATCATTCAATAGTCGATAATCTGCTACTGGCCTAGGGTCTTTATCCACCTCCTGAACAATTAGCATAGGAGAGACGCATGTGCTTTTGCTCTCACGAATAATCCCTAACTTTAACATTCTATCTAACTCTGTTTCAATGAGTTGTTTTTGTCTTGGTGAGTAACGGTGCAATGTTGCCTGTTTAATTGGTTCACCTGTTAACTCTAAATCAAATTCGATTAAATTTGTTCTCCCAGGAGTTAAAGAAAATACCCTTGGTACTTGACTAAATACTTGTTTGAGTTCCTCAATCATTTGTGGGGTCATGGTACCTAAGCTTTTAGCCATGCTAATGACTTCCTCAGGACTAAAATACTCAGGAGTTTTCCCTTCCCAGATTGGGGTTTCCTCAAATTCTTCAGGTGCTAATATGACATTTACTGTGTCAATGGCATGGAAGTAAGGCTTTAGCATATTCACATGATAAATTGCTAATTTAGTTTTGGCCTTGTTTAAAGCTATTTGGTAATTTACTTCTCCCAGCTTTTTCACTATCGTAAATGGCCCTTTCCAAAATACCTCAAGTTTGTGTTTCCTGTCAGTTTTAAGTACTAATACCTCGTCTCCCTCCTTATACTGCCTATCACGGGCCCCTTTATCATAATACTTTTTTGCTTTGGTTTGAGCTTTAAGTGTTGCCTCTTCTGCTAATGCCCTACTGTTTTGAAACCTATTTAGCAAGTTATACACATGTTCAACTACTGTAACATTTACATCTTCATCCTCCCACCTATCTTTAAGTAACTGTAACACTAGTTCCGACGGTGTGAAATTTGTGGTTTCATGCACTCAACTACGAATAGCAAAGCATATTGCTGGCAAACACTGCTCCCAATCATTTGGATTTTCCAAACACAAAGCCCTTAAAATGTCTTTTAAATTCCTATGAACTCGTTCTACAGAGTTTGACTGAGGCCTATGAGGAGAACTATGTACAATCTCAATCCCACATTTCTCTAGGAAATGAGTTGTCAGTTGTGAAACAAAAATACTGCCTTGGTCCGACTGGATCGTTACCGGAAAGCCTATTCGACAAAAAACTTTTAAAAGTTCATCTACAATTGTTTCAGAGTTAGCCACCTTTAAAGCTACTGCTTCTGGAAATTTTGTCGCGGGGCATAACATTGTTAGAATATACCTGAACCCTTGCTGTGTTGGTTTCATTGGTCCTACCACATCAATTATTAAGCGTTTGAATGGTGTACTTATTATGGGAACCTTTACCAATGGCACTTTAGTTACAACACGAGTTTTGCCTATGCGCTGACATGTATCACATTGTTTGACCGCCTGTTCAACTTGTTTACACATCCCAGGCCAGTAAAAGTGCTGCTGAATTCTTGCCAAAGTTTTCTTTTTACCTAGGTGTCCCGACCACCCATTTGAATGAGCCACATCAATTATCTGATTTCTGTACCTAAGTGGAATGACCAACTGTTCAAAAACACAGTCTGTATTGCGCTGTTCCCACTGTCTGTACAATATTCCCTTCCTTACAAAAAATTCTGTTGAAGGATTTTTACTCCCCAGAACTGCCTTCCAACACCCTTCTAAGCTCTTATCATTTTTCTGAGCTTCAATTAACTCCACTGTGGATGTCCTAACTAAACTGGTATAATCTGCAGTCAAGGGTGATAGCACACTGCTAATCTTAGCTGCACCATCTACATTTATTTTGGCTTTGGCCCCTGGCTTAGTTAAATCTGGATCGTTACCTACAGATTTTACTTTAACCTTAACTTCAGAAGAATCTGCTAGCCTACTGCTACTTTCCTGCGTTCCCCTAGCCACATTTTCAAGCTCATGTTTTATACCTTCCATTTTATCCTCTTCCCTTAGCCTACCTTCATGAAGTTGTTTGGCCTGTGCCCTAGTAATAACATTACACAATTCTGACTGCTCCCCATCATTCTTGTTCTGAATGTCATGAATTGTTTTGTCAGTTAAAATACAGTCAAAATTTCCTGGAAAATAGGGTGAAACTGCTGCCCTAACTTTTACTTTACCACTTGGGGATCCTATCTCCATAACTGCTACTGGTAATTCTGCTGGAGTGGGGAATAATACTGTACTCAACTGAATGAATTCCCCCGTTAGATTTGCTGGATCTACCAATTTGCTAGCAAAAACATTTAGTGTCGCACCAGTGTCTCTCAAAACTCTTAACTGTTTACCTTCCAAATCATAACCTGCAATTATGTTATGGTCCAATTCAGAAAATGTACGTTTACCACGGGTCATGCATAAATTTACAGAAGCTGTACTACGTTTACTTGGGCAATTTTTGACGAGATGAGAAGAATCACCACACTCAAAGCACGATCGTTTAGCCTCAAACTGCTTAGAATTACCATTTGTATTTCTAAAACCATGTAGACCTCCATTCCCATTTGCACTTTGCCCATTACTTGAAATATTTCCATTTTTAGCATTCTGCTGTCCATTCCCATTCCTATCCACATTCCCATCACTACTATTAGCATTATTTGCCTGCCCATGGCCCACTGTTTGACCCTGGATTTGTGTTACTGTTACTACTATTACCATTATTGCCCTTGTAATAGTTAAATTTCCTATAGTAAGGCCTATTTCCATTTCCCTTGGAATTTTGGTCACTATTACCTTCACTACTATGGTTATTTTGGGTACCACTTTGACGCCTAGCCATCCATTCATCAGCCAAAGTAGCAACCTGCACTAGATTTTCTAAATCCCCTTTATCAACTAACCACAATTTTAACTCATTTGGTACTTTATCTAAAAACTGTTCAATTAGCATAAGCTGAACCAACTTGTTGAAATCCGTACCACACTTTGCTGTTCTAATCCACTCTGAGTAATATGTTTGGATCATGTATGCAAAATCACTATAAGATTGCTTTTGAGTTTTACTTGCATTTCGAAATTTGGTATGAAGAGACTCAGATGTAAGCTGAAACCTTTGTAAGAGTTGCTGCTTAACCTTGTTAAAATCATTAAAGTCTACATTAGGTAGCCTACTTAAAACTTCTCTAGCTGTGCCACACAATAAAGACAATAACCTCAATGACCAAGTATCTTCTGGAAAATTCAACCGTTCACAAATTCGGGTGAAAGTTGTTAAAAAGAGCAAAATATCATCACTTTCTTTAAATGGTTGCATGTGACGTGTCATATCCATTTTGTCTCTAGACTCTGCACCAATATTACTGGGATTTCTAGCGTTTTCACTGGGAGTCCTAGCTGCATTAACTTCAGCTAATTTAATTCTCTCCTCAGCTGCTAATTTCTCCCTTTCGAATTCTAGTCTCTTATTCTCTGCAATTGCTTCCTGTTGAATTTTTTCTTTTTCCAATTCAAATTCTCTTTGCAATTTCTCTTTTTCTAGAAGCATTTTTAATTCAAGCTCTTTCTGAATTTTCTGCGTTTCCCGTTCATGCTCTAGCCTTAATCTTTCCATGTTAACACTAACAACATTAGCCTCCTTATCACGAGCAATCTGCTCTTTCTGCCGATTTACTTCAGCTTGGAAATCAATGAAATCACTATCGACATCATTTTCGATTAAAGACCCATCCGCAATTTTAGCCTGCAAAACTTTAACAATTGCTCTTCTAGTCTTAACATTTAACTGATACTCTTCAGCCAAAAGCTTTAATGGTTCTAATTCCCCACTTTCAAACATTTTAAAAACAAGTTCGTAATTTTAACGTTAATTGGGAAAAAAAAATTTGCTACAATATTACAACCAACGTGTATACGACCTGCTTGACGATCGACGACTCCCTCCTGGACTCTAAGCTGTTGCTTCTCGAGTTCTTCTCCCAGGCACTTCCACTTCCGGGACGCACTTCCGGTTCCGTCTGAAGCGTGTTCGTCGTCGTTTCTTCTCTCAGTGGCCCTGAAGTTTTTCGAGTTTCCCCGCTGCCACTTCGGTGATTTTCTTCTAAAAACCTCCAATCTGGATTCTGGAGATGTTTTAGCGTGATGCCAGTCCACAATTCCAGCCGATCTTCCAACTTGATCGCTGTAGGATGCAATTTTTCGCTAACCACGTTGCCCTGTTGCCGCCTTTTTTTTAAGCCTCGTCACAGCCGTTGACTCGCCGCTCGGTTTGCAGTTCCTCGCTCGCCGTCGTCGACCAACTTTCCTGGCTTGACTTCCGCAACTTCTGGCAATTTTTTTTCTCTCCGAGATCTCCGACCACTTTTTCCTTTTGCCGTCCACGTTTGGCTTGAGCTTAATCCCTGCCGTTGAATCTCCGCACGGTTGCAGTCCCTCGCTTACCGTCGTTGACCAACTTTTTCCCGGCTTGACGTCTGCTCCTCCGGCAATTCCGTGATCGATCTCCGGTGATACTGCTAGGCTTCGTAGTTTGGGTTACGTCCGCTGCCACCAACTGTAACGTGTGTTCAATG
>JAHWFP010046143.1:0-11373 GCA_023313725.1 Lithobius niger | reverse complement strand
CGTTCTGGACGTACTTCCTTGCCTAGGGTGACACTGTTCTGGCCCCCACGGCCTCCACCTTCAGTCATCTTCCCGAACCTCCTATCTTACTTCCCAGCTGAAGAACGAAGAAGCGTATTCAAGAACCGTAGTTCGCCTTTGCACATACCACACTTACATTCACCTTCACCAGTAACATCAATCCCCCTTGGATCGTCTCCTACCAGATCTCCACACTTCTCGCCTCCACAATCATTACGGCTACCTGTGCCATTTCCTGCCTTCACTAAGAAATTCTGCGATCCGACCAACAGTCCCATCAACTGTTGCTTTCCCGAGCCACCCTGGCCGCCGGCTCCAGCAGTGATCCCTCAGCCCACCTTGCCAAGGCGTCTGAACTATGTTTCCTCCGATGCCCCAAAAGCGAGGATCGGAACTTTGACATCCACTACACAACTCTTTCGCTTCTCAGATCTCCGGACTACCTGTCATTCCGCTGCTCCCCTCTTGTCCTGGTGAGATCCAAGCCACCCTTCATTACTGGCAGCAAACCGCTTCAACATAAGTCCTCACTAATCCAATCGTTCGATCCTCTTCTCCGAGCCGTACCGTTCGATCCAACAAGACCATCCTGTTCTTCTGCCATCACTCCTCCTACTCCTCAGTCTCCAGCCGAGGTTTCATATTCATAACAAAGCAAGAGAAAACAAGCGACAGGGTATCCCGGCCACATCATGCTTTCACTAGCAGATTTCGCTGATCCTTTCTGCACCAACCCTCGTTAACTTCAAGACCTCCCTCTCCCGAATGGGAAGACAGGGATCCTACTTCATTCTTTGCCTGTTCTATCCAGTGATCCCACATTGTGCATTGTAGAAATTTCACGATCCTACTAACTTTGACAGACTTAATGCAAAAAAAAAATAAAATAAATATATAAACCAACAATGAAATGAAGAGAAGACGAAGACACAATAACACGCCATAGTACAGAAGCAAGAAAGAGGGGACCGTACTCACTATCATATTCCCCTTGGTTTAGTGCGTAAGGCTCCGGTCTTGCATCCAGAGGCCCGGGGTCGATCCTCAGAAATCATATTTACACCACACTCTCACCCAACGTCCGAGACCCGTCCAACTACGATCCCACCTCACCTTCCAAATTGCGGGCCACAACGTCAATTGGCCCAGGGAGTTGGATTACGACTACGATCCTCTCCATCCATCACTATCCTACACAGAAGGCGAACGATAACAAAGAACCCGCTCCATCTTTATAATGGACCTCATAACTGCTCCGCTCTCCAATACGGTACTTCTCTTCCACCTTGCGATCCGCCTTCTCCACAGTCCCACACTGATTGTTCACTCTACCGCTGCGATCACTGTAATCGAAGATTTCCGAGCGGTTTCCTGCGCTCTGCGCACCACCGCTCCTTTGTTCCACAACACCATGTCGGACACGTCATCTTCAGAAGGCCCCGTTCCACCAATTGTGGTTCCCAATGTGCCTTCTCCCACACTCTGTTCGTGCCTAGGATTCTCCAGCAAAGCCTCGATCCCATCCTTGCTGTCAGTATCACAGACAATGTGATGGCTTCAGAAGAAATGCAAAATTTTTATTAACATTTCACCCACTAAGTGGCAGTTGATCCGTAAACGACACTTCTTATCTTGGCAACGGGTGGCTCGGGCCGCCTGACAGAAGGTCCTTGACCACGCCAAAACCCTCGTTTCCCAACCACTACTCCTTCGGATAACCAAGATCCTCAAAGTTTTACGAAACGATCCTCATCCGATCCTACAGGAACTCGGTTCCTTTACCCAAACAACAGAAGATCGATAGCTCCAAGTCCAACGATCCGCTAGCCGTTGCCAGGACATCCGGTATCACCACATCTTCCAAAAAGTCGCTCAAAGCATCCTTCAAGTCTAAACCTAGGATCAAGATGGCCGGAGTCTCTCGTGCTCCACCACTACACAGTGCTCTGTTCCACCCGATCCTGGTTACCGAGCCGCCGTCATCCCGCATCCCAGCCAAACATCATCCTTCAATCGATGCTTGTGGAACACCACCGATCCCTCTCGTTCCCATCACTATCCACCATCCAGTCAGAGAGCAGTTGTTACATTTTGAAACCTACTTTAAAAAAATTTGCCAAGTTTGGTTTTTTGATTGCAATGGGATCCTAACATCATCTAGTGTTGAATTTTACTTGTCGCCAAAATTGTCATGCCCCCCAACCCGCGCCCCCACCCGGAAAAAGGATGCGGGAAACTGTTTTTAGGCTGTAACTCCTTAACCGTCAACAAATAAAAAGCATAATGTAAAGCTAAAACGTTCAGGACACCATTCTGGACAGGAAAAGTGATACACACCTTTTACGTAAACGTAACCCTTGAACCCCAAAATCGTATTTAAAGGATATCGCCCATAATTTGTGCAAAAGCTTCTTTTTTCAATTAGCTGTTGTAGCGATTTTCGTGCTCAAAGTGCTCTTGTAAGCCCTCTAATAGCCATAAGTGGACATGCTTAGGATTTTCAGAACGGTGGGGATCTATTCTTTTCATCAATTTTAACAAAAATTGTTTACTTTAGATAAGGACCGTCCTATGCCCATTTAAAGGTGAAGAGATAATGGCGTAGCGGAGAAAGCACATGGGGATTTTCGAATTTAAAGTGCTCTTGTGAGCTCTCTAATAGCCCAAAATGTAAATGCTAACCATTTTCGGAAAGGTGGAGATCTATTTTTTCCATCAATTCTAACTTAAATTGTTTAACTTAGATGGGACTATCCTGCGCCCATTTACAGCAATGGTGTTGCGGCGAAAGTGTATGGTGATTTTCGAATTCAAGGTGCTCTTGCGAGCTTTCTAATGGCCAAAAATGGACATGCTTAGGATTTTCTGAAAGATGGGGATCTATTCTTTCCATCATTTCTAACCAAAATTGTTTCGCTTAGATAGGGACCATTCTGTAGGAAAATTTCCGCGTTACTCCAGCGAATTCCTAGTCCTACAAATTACTGTTTTGTTTCAAAGAAGGTTCAGAAGAATAAAGTTCAACTGTTTATTTAACAGTGACATTGTAAGGTTACAACAAATGACACACGCTTGACCACATGGCTTGAACAACATGACTGCAGCTTGCAGCCCATGCTGCCTGCATCGACCCCAGAACGCGAGTGAGCGTTCGCTCCATTCTAAACCGGAAGTTAGTCCCCACCAGGCTAGAGCGCTCGATAAGCCGGATGTTTCATTCTCCAGGCAAACATAGTGCATAATTGCCGACCAGGCTTTTCCATCGCTCTTTCCTGAACTGGGGGACAGTACATTTTTAGTTTCCAGGCTTTTTAACATTCCCTAGAAATATAGGCTACTAAACAACAATATGAATAGGCTAAGCCTAATATAAATAAATTCTCTTTGATGAGAAGAACCAACTATAGCTAGGCTATGCATACAACCAACACATTCTACGCCCATTTAAAGGTTAAAAGATAATGACGTAGCAGTGAAGCGTAAGGTGATTTTCGAATTGAAAGTGCAATTGCAACCTTTCTAATAGCCCAAAATAGTAATTTTTTGAAAGGTGGGGATCTATTCTGTACATCAATTCTAACTGAAATTGTTTAGCTTATATATGGACCATCTTGCGCCCATTTAAAGGTTAAGAGGTAATGGCGTAGCGGTAAAAGTGTATGGAGATTTTCGAATTCAAAGTGCTCTTTCGAGCTTTCTTATAGCCCAAAATGGATATGCTTACGATTTTCTGAAAGGTAGGGATCTACTGTTTCCATCAATTCTAATCAAAATTTGTTTAGCTTAGATAGGGACTGTCCTACGCCCATTTAAAGGTGAAGCGATAATGGCATAGTGACGAAAGTGTACGGTGAATTTCGAATTCAAAGTGCTCTTTTGAGCCCTCTACTAGCCCAAAATGGACATGCATAGGATTTTTTGAAAGATGGGGATCAATTGTTTCCATCAATTCTAACCAAATTGGTTTAGCTTAGATAGGGACCGTCTTACGGCCCATTTACAGGTGAAGAGGTAATGGCGTAAAGGCAAAAGCGTTTGGTGATTTTCGAATTCAGTGTGCTCTTGCGAGCCCTCTAATAGCCCGAGATGGACATCCTTAGGATATTTTGAAAGTAAGGTATCTATTCATTCCATCAATCCTAACTGAAATTGTTTAGGTTAGATAAAGACCGTCCTATGCCTATTTAAAGGTGTTGCCGCTAGTTTCAATTTCAAGGTGCCATTGTAATGCTCATATTGCATTTGTATTTAAGCTAAACAATTTCGGTTAGGATTGATGGAATGAATAGATCCCCACCTTTCAGAATATCCTAACGACATTCATCTAAGGCTATTAAAGGGCTCGCAAGAGCACAAAGACTCAAAGGCGAAGTCTCTAGCTGAATTACAAGTCGGGTTGTGATGAATTTTAGGTGTTTACAGGCTGCCATTTTGATATTTAATTCCGCCATCTTGGATTGTCTTTGTCATCTTTTTCACGATCCTCTACATCCAAAATGTGAGTTAAGACTCAAAAACTAGTTTTTTAGGTAAATTTAATCGAGTTATAAGGCATTTTAGGTGTTCGGAGGCAGCCATTTTGATATTAATGTTCGCCATATTGAATTACCTTAACGTCATCATTTTCATGATCCTCTGCATCGAAAATGTGGGTGTAGACTCAAAGACGAAATCTCTAGCTTAATTTAAAGTAAAGTTATAACTCATTTTAAGTGTTTGGAGGTGGCCATTTTGAAAAACAAGATGGCGGACATAAGCAGGGGTCGACAATTTTGGCAACAAGTAAAATTTAACAGTAGATGATGTTAAGATGCTATTGCAATTAAAAAACCAGACTTGGCAAATTGTCTAAGGTAGAAAATAACTGCTCCCTGACTAATCCCATGGTCCGTCTCGTCTGCAACTCGCCTCTCCGATTGCTCACAAAGACCCTCTTATTTCACCAGCGGTAAACCCGCCGGCTCCCGAGCCGCCTACTTTTCCCAGTGCTTCGGTCCTACATGCAGCATTGATCCGAGGACTACAATTATCTATGCGTGACATGGAGAACATCGACTTCAATATTAAATTCGTACTCAACATCGCTGAATCGTTTTCCACTGAACTCGCCACGCTCCGCCCTGCCAACTTCTCTGCACTTCAACAAACTGCTGCCTCCAACGCCGCTGTACAGGAAGAAATCACACGGCTCCATGAGCTTAACTCAGCACTATCTAATGAACTGGAGGACGTGACACGCCACAATCGATCCTTAAGAATTAATTATACTCTATTAAAAGCACATTATCGGTGGCCTTCGCCTATCCCCTCATCTCCACCATGGCAAGCGTACTACTATGCCAGATTGCATACCCGTCGCCCACACATTTCTTCTTCCTCGGCTACCCTCGGCTTGTCGTCCATTACGACCAGCACGATCCTCCCTGGCGGTGCAGGATCTACATCACACCGCCTCATCACCTTTGGCCTCATCATATCATGACCCATCCGTCACCTCAAGGCAATCACTCACTCCCAAAACCGATCCTCCGATTGCCACTCCCACTTCTCACCCTTCCATTTGGCACTATGCATCAACTTCAAGCAGCTTCTCAGGAATCTCGTCGTACTCCGTATGCCAGTATGACACCCCGGGGTTTGTCCCGGTTTTCCATGGAATCACTTCACATTCTACCGTCTCTTCCAGAGACCCTCCTTGCTCCCCCTTGCCATAACCGAGCAAAAGGGGTAACTTTGGGATTCTGTATCCTTAAGTAAAAAATTCCTCACCATCTCTACACTCACCTGAGGATCGGATCCACGAGGATCCTACTCCGCGGCCCAATACAACCTGAGCTACGGACTGCACATCCTCATACCTCCAATATGTTCGCTTGCAACTTACTGCTTACCTTATTGATTCCAGTTTCTTTCACTCTGGAACACTTCTCTTATCCTCCCTCTGCTGGATCACTACCACCACAACAACTGCACCAGAACTTACAGACCTACAAGGCTCCCACAGTGTGCCTGTGACAACCACCCGATCCTCTTGCTACAAGCGATTCTTCAATCCACTAACTGATCCACTCCGCAAGATTTTCGACACTCCGATGAACATCATGCCACAAGACTCTACGTTCAATCCCTCAACAAGGTAAGCAGGTTTCATTCCTTCATACCAGCTTTATACCTTGTTTCCCGAGATGCAGGACACCCTGTTGCGAAAATACAAGAAAAAAAATCAATAAGTCAGTCGCTCATTAGAGTATAGGATCGCATCCCCAATCTCTCAGTAAACCTTTCTACTCTAACCGGCCAAGGATCGACCCTACAACTTGGCCACTACTTCCAACAGGTTTGAGTAATTGGTTGAGACTTCAGGGTTGTCTTAATCGGGACTTGTTCTTGGGGGTCGCTGGCTCGTACTGCGGGTAGCTTGAACCTAGCCCTCCTCCTAGGTGACAAAGTATGCTATAAATACAGGTAATGTGAATTTTCGTCGGCTATAAAAAGATTAAAATACCAGGGCCTGCACCTGGTTAATTTTAGTTTTTATTGCCTATACGAAAATGTACATTACCTAATGTACATTACCTACTGTCCTCCTCTCTGATCCACTGCGCCGAGCTTATAAAGGCTCGCCAACTCCCAGTCATGCGCAGTAATACGAGCTCAGCAGGGAAGACAACATCTAGGGGAAAATAAGTGCTCAAAGGGGAACTGCTATAAATACAGGAAATGGATATTTTCGTATAGGCAATAAAAACTAAATTTAACCAGGTGCAGGCCGTGGTATTTTAGTCTTTTTAACTCAAAAGTTCCTTTCTCCAATCTACGCAATAGTCAGCTGTGTGTTTTAAACTTTATATTGTTGAGCGAAGGACATCATTGTACCTTCTTTATTTCTGCAGTCCCAATTGTAACCGTCATTCCTGACTACTGACCATTGTTTGTGTACCGTCTTCCTGTACTCCTTACTCCATTGTTCATTTATTGTTATGCAACAAACTCGATTTTGATTGCCTTTATTTATTTTTTTCTTATTGTGCCGTGTTTCACTCTCTTCAAAGTTAAATATGAACGGCCTGAAGTGTTCTTAAATCTTAGCCGCCATATTGGAAAGAGTACAATTTGAAGGACTCTTCTACATCATTCTAATAAAAATGATGTATGTGTTTTGACCAATTTGATAAGTTTTCTTCAGTACGTATTAAGTCTGTTAGTTCTACCAGATTTATTCAATAACATGGAGATTCACGAGAGAAAGAAAGACTTCAACTATACACAATATTGTTATAGCAATATAAACTGCTGAATTACTCTGCAACTTTACCTGCAAAATAAATTATTTGTAGGCCAGTAAATGAAATAAGTTGACCATATCCATCTTCACTGGACTGCGCCTTAGAGCCTAGGATAGACCTCTAACTGGAGGGAATGGATAAGGGGTGTAGTGGAACTGTAGGAACTTTAGCAATACGAAGTCCGTAAATTATCAGTTAAATCACACTCTAACTACCATCGCATACTTCCACACGTGGTAGCATCGGCAAGAAGGGGCAGCTCCATACGATAAGACATTTCCTTCAATCATTTCAGAAGTATTATCCTCAATAATTCAATCAAGCTGTGCCGAGTGTACAAACAGTCCAAGGAGTAAGAAGAACATCGAAGAGCCCAGTAGCAAACTTCCCAGGAGTGACGCAAGTGAAGTAGCAAGATGATGCAACCTTAGGATTATCCCAACAGCACCTACTCAAACATCAGCTGTTGGAAACTCCCTAAATGTTACCCATTACGACGTACAAAAGGATCGGCAAGTTACCAGAGCGTACAGCTATAAATTATGGAAAGCCCATTTCCTTGTCTTGGTGGAGGAAAAGCAATCGGCTGAAATCCTGGACAGCAACGTTCTCAACACAACTGTAGCAACACCACAACTGTAGGAAAGAAAAACCGACAATGTAAAGTTATACTAATGAAGATGATACCTGTACTCTAGGTACAATTCCTTGGAATTAGGTACGCCGAAACCTTCCAAGATCGTCTGTCCTGTGATTTTGCTCGAACCTATGACCTAAGCCAGCTTCAGATATATCATTTAAGCAACTTACCAAGACCTGTGAAGTGCCCTTCCGCGGATATCGCATCATGTATATGTAAGGAAACAGCGTTCATGAAGGCTATAACCTCAGTGGGGGCCCGAGTACTCAGTTTTAGAAGTAATCCTGGACAAATTGTTCGATAGCTTGGCCACAAACCAGAAGAAGAATTTAGCGCAGTGACTATGCTACCAGTTTCAAGGTGTTCAATCCCACCAAAATGCTGCTAGAAATGCTATCTCTCCATACAATTCAAGCCACTTCTGGGGAGAAATTCCAGATTTGCCTTCCGCTCAATAACCACTTAAGAAATACCTTCGCACCATACTCGTATCTGGTTATATCCCACATGTTGCAGAGTCGTATGTTGTGGGGGCCTGCACAATTTCACTAGTGGCACAACTGACTCCTATTTTTACAGGATGCTGCGACCACTTGCCTAATGCAAGTGCTTATACAGAGCGTTCCACAAAAAACTGATGACCTCAAAATGTTTCTATCCTGTGATAAAAAGTGTAAAATATGTAGGACCATGTTTTTTGGATAGAACGTGCGATTTTGAATCGAATGATGAGGTCCCCACATTCAACATTTTTCAGACCGTGTAATAAAAATCCCTAGTTAGCACCCCTCAGAACCAGGAGAGGACAGAAACAATTCTAATGAAACGAAAGAGTTTTGAAAGTTGAAAATGACCCCTAAACCTTCGTAATGTCGACTCGTGTAACCATTACATGGTGGACTAAAGGGTGTTGTCGTCACCAGGAATAGGGTCGCAATAACCCTCCCCCTCCACCCCCACAAGTTCTAAAGTAACTTGTCTCCCTGTCATCTATTAATGTCAAACCATCACATCCACCAGCCATCTATAATCAGCAACATCTAATCAAAATATATAAAACATACCAACATGTCAATAATCAATCCATCTGCCATGAGGCAGCACAGTGAAAATTCAAGTGTTAGCAGCATTTGAACCTGGCGAAATCCAGCAGCGTCGTGGGTGGACTGGAGATGGTTTATTTATGAGCGTGCACGTAAATATCAGAAGGACGATGAAACAGAATTTGTCTATTGCTACATCTAGTCGGCAGCAACTTAATTGTGACTATCGGCCTTTTGTTTTCCCAGAACAAGCACAGGACAAACCCGTACAGTGAAGGAAGTGCTCAATAAATTTGATGAACATCTTAAACCGTACAAAAAGCCAACTTTAGCTAGTTTCAACTTCACGAAAATGAAGCAAAAACTCGGACAATCGATTGGACAGTTACGTGACTGATTAAAAACTACAAGCAGAACAATGTGAGTTTGGTGAATCTGTAAATCGTAATGTTAAAGACAAATTAATAGTGGGAATAACGGATCACAACTTGGGCGAGTGCGTATTTCGCAATCCGAAGTTGACTGACGGAAGTGGTTGACGTGCAAAACAGCAGAAGTTTCTGAAGTAAATTCAAATGAAATTTCAAACTTCACAGCCTGAGTTGAGCAATTACTATCTGGCCAAGGAATACATAAAAAAAAAGGGGTTTCAATCGCCGTACGTACTCAAAATGGTGGCCAGCAACAAACCCAAAATGCGATTCGACAAGCGCCTTACCCAACCCTTGAAGTAACGAAATGAACATATTTGCATATTAAAACTCAAGTTGACAAAATTGATAAGCTTACAGATCTTTTGGGCGATTTAAAAAAAAATGAACGAGGATCAAGCCAACAGTCAGGGATGCAGATATCGCGTCACTTAACTTGCAAGTGGATCAACCAATGAATCGTGGAGTTCCTGAATCGAATTTCGATGCTGTTTTCAATGAAATCTCATGGCGTCACAGGAACCTTCAAAATGTTGTCATTTTTGGAATGCAAGGTTCTGAGGTTGAAAAACAAGTTTTTGCTATTCTAGCTGCTGTCGACTGTGAATCATCGAAGTATGTCATCTCAAGAATTGGTAAACCAACCTTGACCACACCTGGTCTAATCCGGCTTCATTTTGAATCTGCAGATGATGCTGAAAAATTACTAAAAAACGCTAAGGGACTTAAAAATCATCCAGTGTTGGGCAAAATTTTTTTCGTCGTGAATCAACCTTTAAACAGAGGCAACAGTACAAAGCTCTTCAACAAGAAGTATCTGAAAGAAACCAACAAGGTGAAAATGTTCCCTTTCCCTTTCCCCGTCTTGTCTATCGTCCATAATTATCCCTCCACTTATAATAATTACAGCAATCTGGATCACCTGTCAACTGTGCTCTACTTTCAGAGATTGCTAGCTCAAGATATGTCGCTCACTTTACTAAGCCTGTAATTATCTAAAGTGGTCTGTTGACAAAACGGTACAAACCCATTTTCCTTGTTTTGTGCTGACCTCAAATCTCACTCTCTTAACCTTGTGTTGGAGACGCTTTGTCTGGCTGGGTCTTCTTTCCGTCTATTTTTGACTCTCAGTTTCCTGTTTACCTTTTTCTAACTTATTGTGCTATTTTATGCACTGATTTGAT
Source organism: Lithobius niger (assembly GCA_023313725.1). Taxonomy (NCBI): domain Eukaryota; kingdom Metazoa; phylum Arthropoda; class Chilopoda; order Lithobiomorpha; family Lithobiidae; genus Lithobius; species Lithobius niger. Next base: position 768 of record JAHWFP010046143.1, on the reverse strand, counting down.
TTACAACAATAATTACGACTGCCTTGCATACCAAATGCAGCCTGATATCTTTTATGTAATATTTTATATGAATATTAATTTATGCAAATATATTACCATTACAAAAATGTTTGCCGCTTTAGGAGTGATGACGCCAAGTTACAAGTTCTTTTAAACAACCCTGAAGATTGTACTGATTAACGACGCACGTTCTTAGAAATGCAAGATTACTGAGCTGCAGCTTGTGCTTCATACGTCACAACCTCACACTGTTTGTATCACCGAACATGGCTAAACTCATTGATGCCAAACTCGGCCATGGAATGTAACAGTTACAATGTTGTCGTCCGTAATGATCGACCACTCCCCGAACATGGTGAAGGAGTTATTGTGCTCGCACGTAATTCTCTTAAAATTTCGCCCATCTAGACCCTTTTTCTGTTTGAATTTGCTTGTTCCTTTGTTTATAAGAATGATTAGCGGAGTTCTTGCTTGTTTACCGCCAACCAGCTGTTACTGCTATTGATAATGAATCTATCGCTGGTATTATGGAACATCACATTTTGTTACTTAATCCTATCATTTTAGGTGATTTTAACTTGCCCACTGTAGACTGGGAGAAGAGAGTTGCTGACAGAGCTAATGACTGGCGTATGCTTCATGTTTTAAACAATTAGTATTAAAAAACGCTTAAGCGTATAAAATACGGATGTAAGCCTTAAAAAACTTAAAGCCGTAAAGTAACAGATATTAGAAAAAGACATGTAAGCCATCAGCGTCGTACTAATA
>JAHWFP010046139.1:0-14169 GCA_023313725.1 Lithobius niger | reverse complement strand
GGCTATATTTTTATCAAAAACTATTCCGGTGCTGGCATTACTTCATAAGTTTGGTCAACGTCATAGCTCACGCAGAAGACATTGCAGTTTGGGATTGCAAGTGACATCCAGGCCCTCACGGCGATATTGGAAGGTGCTATGGAGAAGGCATCTCAGCTGCTGGCTCTGAGAGGGCTTGTTCTCTCCCTAGCCTTGACTGAATGATAGTCTTCTCTAGGGGGCCAGGGATTGCTGCGTCTTTGAGGGTACAGTCTACTTGGTTTGCTGTCTGGCGTCATCAGATATATGGCATAAGACTGGACCCATCCTTGTCTTGGCAAAGTGATCTCGCTGCTATTAGGGAAACTGTTTTAGGCCGCCTGCGCATTTTGAAAGCTGTGGCTTCTAGTAAACCGGCTGCCAAACGTAAAGTTGCAGGGATTTTTTACAGGGTGTATATTTAGGTCTTGTGCCAGTTTTGGCTGAGTGAAGCAGCTGACCGGGTGCTTTCAGGTAGCTTTAAATGAATACCTTTGCATACGCATTGTTACTGGGTGCTTGTCACCTACACCGGTCACAATGGTACTGATAGAGGCTGGTGAATTGGCACGACGTTCTCAAGTCTTCAAGCGGGTTGCCAGGAAACCTTCCTACCCCCTCAGCCAGATATTGCTCGACTAGTTCGGTCTTTCCCAGGGTGTGCGAGGGTGTCATGGGGTCTCTTGCCTAGGTGCCTTCTTACTCCTGAGTCTGGAGCAGGTCTCAATCTCTGTTTTTGTGAAGCCCATTGTCTTTGGTCATGTGTGGGATGGTTCTGCCTTGTTTTGATGTTGAGGGGTGTTGGCATTTTCTCCGATGCCTCTTTTCAGCAAACATCCTGTGAGGGTGGTATGGAGTTTTTCATTCCGGGCCGTAAGCTGGGGTATAGTTTTTTCCTCCCTAGCCTCTCTTTGGCCTTTGTGGGATCGCTGGTTACGCTGTCGGCTGCTGTTGACGTGGGCTTGGATCTCCGGCTACCGCAGTTTGCTATCTTCACCGACTCGGCGTCAGGCCTGGGCTTTCTTAAAAACTCTTTTGAGACCTTTGAGGTCAGCCGCCTGATCATCTTGGAGATCTGCAGGAAACTCTTTGGAGCTCTGGAGCGTGGGGACAGTGTTGCATGTCATTGGGTGCCTGGCCATACACGCATTTTTTGGCAACAAGACAGCTGATGGCCTTGCATGGTTCAAGGCTTCCAATAAGTGTAATGGTATGACGGTGCCCATTGGCCCCCGGGACTTGCAACCGGTGCTACCTGTCTCCTTTGTCGTGGAGTAGCAAAGGGAGTGGACAGGAATGCAGTGGGAAGATTCTTGATTTGTTTGCACCCAACCACTACTCTGGTGGGTATCCATGCAGGGTTGTCTAGGCACGAAGTAAGCATTCTGTCCCATTTGCAGACTGGTCACACTAGCTACATGCCACCATGCCCAGGGTTGGGTGGTGTGGATCCCCACTGTATGAGTGTAGGGTGCCATAAATGGTGGAAAAGGTTCTTTTAAACTGCAAGCGTTGGGTTGGGTGTAGGCGAAGTACTCTTTTAGGAGAGGAAATTGCTGTGTTGTGTGTGCTTCCAATTAAAGGTGACCCGTTACGGCAGCTGCCTATGTGAAGTAGTCTGATTTCGTGTGTCGACGGGCCAGTGGGTTTAATTCTTGGTCTCCAGCGTTCATACTTCGTTTCCAGCATGCCAGGGTGTCACATTACCCGATTTCTTTGCTGTGTTTTCACAATGTGCTGTTTCGTGCTAAGTTTAGCGTGTTCCATTTAAATTAGTTCTTAAGCACTCCTGTTTATGGTGGGTGCATGTCGTTTAGGACCAATAGCTCAAGTAACTCATACAGAAAGAAAGAAAAGAATGTCACCTCCAGTGTACACAATGTGTTGAATCATGACGATAAGGACGTTGTCTGGATACATCTACTAATAACACTGCTACTTCGTTACGACAGAAATTATTTCATCAGAGCAAAAAAAAAAAATACTGTTCATATGCAACTGACGCACCATTTATTGTTTATGGTAGTCGTTTAATTACAACATATTGCATTTAAAAGAATTGCATAAAAATGCGTGGTGAACGTGAGATTTATGTGAAACCAGTAGGGGACGCATTTACACATTTGAAAAGTACCTTTAATTAGTGTGTAGCAAGGGGGGGAAAGGGAAAAAGCGAAACAACAGGCAACTAGGAACAAGTTGAGCATAGAAAACGCAAAACAAAAACGCTTTACTACGCTCGTAAGAAATTCATATAAATACATGGTTAACTTGAGGTAAGGCAAATAAATAAAAAAAAAAAAAAAGAAGTGATATCACAAACAAAAACCACTTAGGTGAGAGAACCAACAGGTTTCGGCGAATACAAGTAGTGATATCAGAATAAATATGGCTGCCACCAAGTTTTCTACATAATGTACCAAGCCTAATCTATGTACTGATAGTAGGGATATAAGCTGATAGTAGGGATATCAGCCCCGCCAAAGAACAACCACTAAGCTAATCCCACTAAGCCGTTAGTAGCAATTGATAAGTTTTTTGTTTAACCATTGATCTAATAGTTGGTGGGATTAGCTTGGCGGATTTTCGTTAGTTGGAGTGATATCACTACTTTCTAAGGGGATCACTTTTCGATCAGTATATATGGGTTAGGTTTGGTACACCTTGGTAGACAACTTGCTGGCAGCCATTTTCATTCTGGTATCACTACTTGCATTGGCTGAATCTTGGCAGATTCTTTCACCCAAGTTGGTTTTGTTTGTGATCACTACTTTCACTTTGTTAGAGGAAACCAAAGTAAAACGGATTGCAAAAAGCTCCAATACACTGCTTCTTTAAGGAAACAGATCGCACCGTGCCACTTCTTGTCTAACTATAGTGTATCTGTTTTTCTTTAGCAGTAAAAGGATAAAAGCAGTCGATGAGTCAAAAGAACGATTTTAATTCGCAGATTTACACATAAAGAAATTTTTTTTTAAATATAAAACTACATAAATGGCTCTACTAGGCGAAATACCAAATGTACAAAATTGAATGCAGCCATCTTGGGGTGGCCAGCCATGCTTGTTGGCTCCGATATCAACTTTGCCTTTATTTCTTTGAGCCTACCAGTCACAAAACCCACGCACTCACATCTATCTTAGACTACACTACTTAATCTATACTTAACCTAATCCAACAATAAGGAGGATTGGAGAGGTCTACAGTGTGACCAAAGAGAACCAGAGCTGTTAGAGTGAGGTGTACACTGACGCACCGATGATCGATCATAGACACTCCTGAGAAACACAAAGAATGTTGCACCCAATTGGAGTGCTCAACGCATGCTAGAGAACTATCGGAGCCCAGAGTTACGTGACAAAACGTCTAGTCGCTTCACAAAAACCGATGGTTTAGTGTAGGGAACTAACACCAGACGCAGAATGCAGCGGGACCCCAAGAGCAAGGACAATGGATTCGTCCCATCCCTGGGCACAACCAATGCTGTGGCCCCCACAGGGGACAGTTAAAGGGGAAGTGCTTCACAGTCTCGTTCCCACCACCATAGGCACAAACAGAAGACTGCGCCCACGCCAAGTTAAACAGATGCGACCAATGTTGCACATGTCCCATACGCATCCTGGAAAACAAGCCATAGTCTTTGTGGGTGACGCCATTCAGGAGCCTGGGAATATCATTAGAGGGATGCAGCCCAAACAAGTACCGCCCTGTAGTGTCAGAGGTCCACACAGCATCCCACTTTTTACCAAAGATCCCACCAACCACCGGCCACAAGTCACAGTTAACACCCTCTTCTGACCTCCGCCTGGCAAAGATGTCTGCCAGTTCATTTTCGATGAACCCGGAGTGGCCCTTGACCCAACCAATCTATATATATAATTACACAAGATGCGGACCGCTGTTATCGGCAGGCAGCAGCGATCTCCATCTGCAGCAAGCAGGATATACGATGCCATCTCCGCCATCTACCGACGGAACGGCAAATTATAAAAGCAGCAGCCAAGGCCCGCTGAGATAGTAGCTGCGCCCGGAACGCAACGGCCAGTAGCGCGAACATACGATGCCAACTACCGACCAAACGTCAAATTAAATTGGGGGGAGGGGGGAGGGGAGTGATACGACGCGGAATGAGCGAGCAAAGCGAGCGACTCTGCTAGTAGAGAACATAATAACTGACCGCACTGTCCGGCAGCAAAGAGCTTCAACCCAATTTTGCAGGCAACCGATTGAAAGTACTGCAGAGACTTGAAACTGCTCTGGAGGAAACCAATACTCGCGATGGAGACAGTTAGCACACAAAATTCGCGGAGATACAAATTAGTGCCAATGTCCATGCACCATAGAAATAGCAACCATCTCACAAACAAATACTGATGGGATTGAGAGAGCGAGAAGCTACACTCCAAGCGCAGCACGGGAATTCAAACACCCACTCTCCCCTACAGTCACTGTTGTGAAATAAAGTGGCAATAAAAGTGCAGTACTGCACAAAGCGCTTTGAATTCTTCCCATCCAGCACAGCAGAATCAGCAGCTGCAAACCACAGCCATGGATCAAGAGGATGGACATGACCGGATGGGGAAATCGAAAATCCCTGCATGCCTCAGAAGCGACACACTAATGCCTGGAGCACTAAGCAGCTTACGAGCACCCTGGGAAAGAGACAGGTAATCCAGAAATATACAGGTCAGCGAGTCTGACAACAAAGATACCACCGACAGAAATCGAACTGTCCCAGACCTGTCCACAACGAAAGATCACAAGCTTATTCTTGGCGCTGGACAGCTGGAGACCCCTGGAGCAGCCGGTTACTTGAACACATTACAGACCGCCCCCTCCAGAGCAGCCAGAATAGCCGGTAAATCCTTGCCAGTGAGCCAGACAGTGACGTCATTCGCATAGGCAACAACGTTCACCGAGGAGTTCAACTCAACAACGACAGCATTGATTGCCACCATGAAGAGTGCTGGGCACAAGCAACTGCCCTGCGGAAGATCCCTGTCCATGGCCCGTACCCCAGACCAGGCACCCCCCTACCCTGGTGGCAAAACGGCGTTCGCCCAACAGCGCCAAGACAGCAGCCTTCAGCTTCCTATTAACACACAGGTCACTGAGAGAGTACCCAACCAAAACTACATCAACCATGTCGTATCCTGCCTTAATGTTCAGAAAAATAGCACTCGACAACATCCATTAGCCCACGCTTCCCTCATACCAGAATCCAAATAGAGCATCGCATCCTGTGTCCCCTGATGCTTCCAGAAGCCAAACTGGGCACCAAATATCTTACCAGAACCCTCAATCCGACAGACCTATCTGTTTGTGAGGATCTGCACATCATTCTTCCTCAGGTATGACAATGGGCAATAGGTCAGTGGCTCGTGACTGCAGTACGTACGTTGCCCCTGCCCAACACAGGGGTTAGGACAGAGAAGAACCATGACTGCAGGATGGGTGCATCATTAAACCGACTCTGATAAAAAAAAATTCAGGAATTCTTTCCAACCAGGTTGGCATAGACTCTGAAGATCAACAAACCAGACCCTGTCGATCCCAGCAGCAATCTCCGAGCAGCAGGCAGCCAATGCTACAGAAAGTTCGGGGGCAACCAGCAGAGGATCCGACACCCCGGGATATACCACAACTACTACAGATGGCGGGGCACCCTTAGGCAAATTGTAGAGCTCTGCAAAGTTTACATTGAATGCCTCAACCATTCTCGAACCATGCAGAACCTCGCCAGCTTGTCCAAAAATGCAAGCCACATTGGAGCGAGCATCCCGGGCATGAACCAAGGCATACACACGGAAGATGGGCAAACCTCTGGATACCATCTCACGCAGCCTGGTGCCGAACAGCATCTTTTCAGGATGTAGAATAAATCTGGTTTCCTGTGAGACAATGACGAACTCCATCCAGCTTTGGTCAGTATGAAGGCACCAGAACCCCTGCCAAGCCCGGAATATATCCCTTATCACCAGAATACAGGCGGGAGTCCACCACACAGGATATCTCCTGCACCTCCCAATACAACCCTACAGTGGATTTTCCTCTCACCACCCAAGTTCTCTTTAACCCAATGTCTAATCTACGGGGAAAAGTCACCAGAATAACGATCGGACATGCTGAAAAGGAATGCCACCAGAAAGTGATCACTCCCCCAAAAATCTGTGGAAACCTCGAATGAGAAAAACGCTGCCACCCCACTAGTACAAAGAAACACATCCAAAACCGACTAGTGAATTTCGGGACCATATTTCTTGTCAAAGATCAGGGTACCATTTTGAATTACAACAAGATAAAAAAAAATCGAGGGAGACACTATTGTTCAACCCGGGCATTACAGTGCATACTCCCCCAAAGCCAGTTATGCACGTTGAAGTCCCCACCAAGGCCTGTATAACAACACGACCCAAACCCCCCAATCTCGTTGTAAAAAGCTTCTGGACAACGTGGACAACCCCAATGGTGACCCAGCCGAAGCCTGCAACACCCTGAGAACCCACCATCAATCCCACTGCACAATAGAAAGGGGGGAGTGGAATAAGTGACCCTATTTCTAAGATAAACCGTTACCCCAGACGACCCGGCCTCGCAAATCTTATAAACCCTTTCATGTATGGAACAACTCCTGGTGGGAGTTTTGTCACAACCAACCCTACGGCCTCATTTACAATATACATGCTTGTGCGTGAGTGTGACGCTCGATGCGCGACGCGTACGCCAGTCCATGAGCAAAGCATTACGTGCGTACAGCCTGCTTGGCCTGCTCGTGATATCATCACGATAAGGCAAACGCTCTTTCATTTACAACTCAACCTGTGTCAGTAGGTGCGTGAGCTTACTAATGCTGGCAGCTACTTCGATCCAACTATGTTGTTTCGCAACTTCACAGTCGATGCTATACGGGTCAAGGTCCCTGTAATTAAGATATTTGGCCGTTTATCTTGAGCCTTCAAACTTTCAGCACACTACATTTTCCTTTCTTGTGGCGCCGATGGAATCCATTGATGCCGCCATTTTCCTATCCCAACAGGCAACAACTAAGCGTGTGAGCGTCGCTCGCCTCTCACTGATGTAGGTCCAGTAGATATTCGCACAATCTTGAAAAAATCAAAATGCGCACGTTGTCTAACCTGCTTCACAATTGTAAATGCTAGTACTTAAGTATTGGGCATGGGAAAAACTCTAGTATTACACGCTGAGAGTCACGTGTACACGTGGACATCAATATTATAAATTTGCGCCAACACCTCAACGTTACCACCTAATCAACCAACGTCCTCACGCTTGTTGGACACTCCCCTCACATTCCAAGTATACACAGCGAAAGTGTAAGAAGTTAGGTTACATCACAGCGAAACATAGACCACAAGCAGCTCATTTTCACACCTGCAGTACCTGTGTGAAACTTAGTACCTGTGTGGACATAACACATCGGGTACGTTACTCGTCACTCAAGACCCCACCTTCACCTCCACTATACATCATGTCCTCATTATTTGCCCAACATGACACCTGGTGAGGATCGGCACCCACACTACCACACACATAAACATTTGCAGCAACACTCGCTGAAACATTTACAACAACACTTGCTTTAGTATTTGCAACAACACTTGGGTAAATCCTCGCTGCGGTACTTGCAACAACACTTGCAACAACACTTGCAAGAACACTTGTTGAAACACCACCCAAACCAACATCGTTGCAGTTAGGACTCTCCGGGATAACACCCTCTACAATCACACTTCTCGGGCACACTTCAAAACAGGATGCCTCCTCCATACGCACAGCTTCTGATACGGCTTCATCAACCAACACACCAATCGCTTCACATCTGCAGCCACAAGTTTTTTAAGTTGCAAGGTGGACATGGAAGAACGCGACACCGATGACTTACGCTTCTTGGACCACCGTTATGTCGACCATTCCCCCGATGCTTTGACAGGCAGAGCACTTCCTGCTGACCCATCCACCCCGGTAGGCATAGCACAGGTTGACGCACTTGCTGGAGGGGCGAAGTGGCCACGCAAAGAATCCCCACATTTTAGGCAGTGCGGTGGCCTGTCCGAAAATGCAAGCAAAGCAGTGATCTCAAGGACCCCCACCACTTCAGGGATGTCATTGACCAGAACAGTGTCTCTAAGGTGCAAGACACCATACTGAACACCTCTACGGCAATGCTGCATTCTCTCCATGGAATGCAACTCGTGGTTAAGGTACATCACGTCACCGTGTGCCGACTGTACTCGCTCAACGTCTGTGTCAAACACGTCCAGCGGCAGCCAATGTAGCTTGAATTTTAGGGTTCGGTCATGCAAATCATAGATAGATGCATGAAAAACCACCACTGCTGACAGAACAAGTAATGATGGCTTCCACGGATCATGGCTTGCAGTGAGGACGGACTGTGGTAACTGTAGGACGGACTATGATAACTGCATTACAGGACATGCAGATTGACGATTTTTGGAGTTAAAGTTATGCTAACTCTGGTTTAAAGCCCGAATGACTGGAACATGGTGCATGGTGAGCAACTGCATAAATAAAAAAAAACGCTTGCGGATATGAAATATGGATGTAAACCAATAGGGTGCTGATGCGGTCAATTGTGGAATGGCTGGTTGTAACTATTTCCCACGGAAAAAACACGTGTTGCTTTTTTTTTCTCTGTACTTAGTGCAGTGTGTTTCAGTGCAGAAGATGTTCAGGGCCAATGTTAGTGTTGGTGTCCGTGGAAATGTAGAAGCAAGTGGCTGTGCTAGTGCAAGTGCAAGCGTTCCATCTGCACAGCCAGTTTTGCCTAACCTAACTGAGCGGAGGGCTAATGATCAATGGAAGCACTGGCTACTTATGTTTAGCTGCGAAGCAGAATCCTACGCCTGATGTTGCTGTTGCAGTTGCTGCATCAGGCTCTGAGTCAGAATACGGTGCATAGTGCACCACCATTTTAAAAGAAAGAATACCCATAAGCGAAAAAGAAGGCAGCACTGGCAAGCGTCGATATGACCGGAGGTGTCATGTCAGTCACAGAGCATGCAGTGCAAAAGAAACAGGGAAAAGGTGTGATGTAAGTAGTAAATGTGCTCGAGATATGCAGTGTGCTCAAGGTGCCGAAATTGATCAAGGTGCACAGTTTGCTCAGGGTCCTCGAAGTGTGCAGAGCGCCGAAAATGTTCAGGATGCCAAAGATGTTCAAATGATGCAAGATGCCCAAAGTTTAGGAAGTGTGAAAAGTAAGTAGTAATATTGGTGTTAGTGTTCGTGTGGACAGCAGTCAGTTCACACAAGATTAGTCGGATGGCCTGGATATCTCTGTGCAGGTCCCGATTAGATTAGATTAGGTTAGGTTAGGTTAGGTTAGGTTAGATTAGATTAGATTAGATTGCAATTACCAGTGCGAAACACCTAAAAACATGAAACCACAAAAATATCAACTTCTCTCAAAATAATATAAAGCTCCAATCAGTGCCCAATGAGCGAAGTAAATTTTTACCGATTCTGCAGCAATGGGAGGCAGTTAGGTAGGCATACAGTACCTTCCTAAAGCACCGGACAGAACGAACCAAACGTATGCAGTTCAACTCATTCCCTACTATAGCCGTGTTGATGTGGCTTGCTTACGTCAACAATTGTCAGCGATGAATCTGTTTACGGTTCCTTACGCATGCTCGAAAGCTCCACCACTGGCAATCACTACAAACCACCTCCCCGAGATGGTTTACAATTTGGCATTGCTCGTGTCTGGTTGCATCTATTAGCCTAGCCTGGTTCAATCAATTAGCCACGTCTGGTCACCTTAAAGTTATGACGTAACGAGTGCTCTGTTAAGCTGGTTGATTTTGTTGAACTGTGATTGCAGTTTCGGAAGGTACTGAACGGTTGATGCAACATCACTGTGCACGCGCGACGTCAAGTTTGGAGCCAAACTGTCTCTAATAGTGGTGCATTCTGTTCTCTCAGTTCGGTCGTTTAGGAAGGTACTGAATTTGTAGGTTACTATCCCTGTTCACTACAGTGCTATCATTTGGCTCTTGGAACATGCGCAGTTCGAGGAATAAGCTCAGTGAAATTGAAGGCTTGTTGGGCTTTGTAGACGTTCTTGGCATTCAAGAGGCTAGATTAGATAGCAATTACCAATGCGAAATACTGAATGTTGATTGTGTCTCAAACGCACTGACCCGAATGTTAAAATCTTTATTAGGTGCAGTGTTCCATATTTGAAAATTGCTCATGATCAGGTTATGGGTATTGATGCATGTAGCGTAAAAGTATGGATGTATAGCAAGTGGGTTACAGTTGTGTTTTTGTGTGCCTCGTGGTGGCGGTCGGGGATTTCCTGGCAGGCATGGTTGAAGCATTTCTCTGCACATGCATTAGCACCAGGCACTTTAATGTGCACCACTATGTTTGGGGATCTGCTCGCTGCGACACTAGAGGCAGGCGATTAGTCTAGGCTATTGATGCATTGGGTATAGCTGTTGTCCACAATGGCATGTCTATCTATGTTCGGTTGCATAACAGTGCATTGCACGAATCCGTGTGAGATCTCTTCCTGAGTTCAACGAACATTGCGAGCGTTTTTCGCTTTGCGGTGTTTGGTGATCTCAGAGGAAGCGATAATTTGCCGTTTCTCTGCTTCCTCTTGGCTAATCAAACCAGGCTGGAACTCGACTGACAGGCGTAGGAGAACCAAAAGTGGACAATGGTGAGTTTATGGTGTGGTATGAGAAACATGTTAAAAGAAAGCGGGCCCTGCAGACTGGCCCGTCATCTACTCAGGTACCGCAACTAGTCTGGTGGACCTGGGCCAGCACTCTTGCAGTCAAAGACAGGCGCACGGCATTCAGGAAGTGGAAAAGGGCTCTGTCATATGAGCTTTGGCTTGTTTATAAGGCCACAGCTCAAGAGTCAGCATACATTTTGCAAACAGAAATGACCAATTATGGGGCGTGTGTCTGTGAGGTTGTAGTTTCTTCTAGTTCAGTTTCTAAGGCCTGGCATGCACTCCGTCTGGAAGGCACGAAAAATTCGGTCCACGTGGACATATGATCAGGATGCTATAGTAGCTCAAGGTAAGGCGTTTTGACTCTCGCGGCACTAGCTTACGCGTTCAATGCACGTTTCGAAAGTGTTTATTCCTTGCCTAGCGGTGCTTGTCCACCTGGTTATGTTGGTGACTAGACGGTCAACTAAGAAACTGATGCTCTGTTTGAATTACTTGAGTTGCTCAAGTAATCAGGCTTTGTCAAAGTGTAGGGTTCATAGTGCATTAGGGATTGATTGTATCTCCTACTCCCATTTGGATGCGCTGTCGGAACAGGGTAACGCAGAGCTGCTGGAATAACTGCAGAGTTTGCTTGCTGGTGGAAATGTACCTCCAGCATGCATGTTTGCCATTTTAATCCCTGTCCATAAGCGTAACTGTGCGTGCTCTGATATCCGGAATTATAGGCCGATTGCCTTGCTTCCTTGCACTCGCAAAGTGTACGAGAGTACTTTGAATTTTAGGTTATCCTGGTTTCTTGAAAGTCGTGAGTGTTTGTCAGAGGTACAGTTTGGCTGTCTGCTGAGGCGTAGCTCTCAAGACGCTGTGGTCTTCTCCCTGTCGAGTGTATGTGAGGATTGGACGCGTGGCCTAATCGTTGTGCTGTGTTCCTCAACATTCGTGCTGCTTACGATACGGTAAGTATGAATTGTGTTGAAGCCTCCCATTGTGTAAAATGAGAGTTGGAGACGTTCTGTCAAGGGCCATTCTTGCACTGCTTAAAGAGAGGGTGTTTGTGTCAAGAGTTGATGGGCACTGGTCTACTCAGGCAGCCACTGACCATGTTCTTCCGCAAGGTAGCTTCTTGAACCCGGTGCTGTTCGCTGTTGTTATTAATGACATCCTAGATGAATTGAGGCTTACCTCCAACATTGTGTGTTAGGCAGACGACGTTGCTCTTTGGTTTGTTGGTCGTGACTCACTGAGCTTGTCGGGGCTGGTCCAATGCGCGCTAGATTGCATAGATCGTTGTCTTTCAATGCGTGGTCTTTCATTAACACCAGCGAAAACAGAGTTGGTCATCTTTTCGCGTTCGCCCTCTGTTCTCAATTAACACGGGAGTCAGGTTAGGTCTGTGTCGAAAGTAAAGTATTTGAGTATCTGGCTGGACGGAGCATTGGAATGGAATAAGCATGTAAGCGTTTTGAGGGACAAAATTAAATGTCATGTGCAGATTCTTAGTCCTTAATACAGTATAATCAGGTGAAGCATGGTACCCTGCTGTCGGCGTATCGTACCCATGTGCGTTCTGTGCTGGACTATCATCTCCCCTTCCTGGCAGCATCTAATACGACCTTGCACAGCCTGCAAACGTGTGTAAACACCTGTTTACGTGTGGTGACTGGGTGTTTTGTCGCTACTCCTGTTTATGCCCTCTGGGCTGAGACGGGTGAGGTACCGCTGCATTTGAGAGTGCAAGGACAATTACTTGTACTTTGCTTCCGAAATGTTAGTCGTGGATGTCGTGACTGTGTTGACAATTTTTTAGACAATTTGACACTAAGCAACCTTGATCGCCAATACCTGGGCGTTGCTGGGCGGGGTACGGCATTGCTGTTGTAGAATGGCCTTGAACGTGCGGTGTACGTTCTGTCTTTTTGCCCATCCGCGCCATGGGTTTGGTGCCCGCCTGCTCTGCATGCGTTTGAGGCGTTCAGCGCCATGGCATGTGAAATTTACTGTGATACATCTTACAGAGCAGCATCAGGAATGGGTGGCATTGGTGTCTGGATCCCGGCACTGATGTATAAGGTTTGTTGAGCCATGTGTGATGTCTCCGCAAGTCATGTGTGTGAGTTGATGCCTATTTCAGTGGCTCTAGATGTTGCCATAGACCTAGAGTTGCCGGAATTTGTGATCATCACTGACTCAAAGTTGTCTTTAGCGTCGATTTAGAGCCCTCTCCAATCTCTTTGGTTCTCTGATCCTGTCCAGTTTTCAATTTGGTGGAAGTTTTGGCCGGCTTCAGCTGCTGCGGTCCCATCTCTCGGGTAGATCAAGGGGCACAACGGTGAGGCTGGAAATGAATTTGCTGATGTACTTACGAAGGATGCTCTGTCAAATGAGTCGAATTCGATACACCATACCAGGGCAATCGCTGCCTGGAAGGCGCTTCTGCAGTCCAAAATTGTGCAAGCATGGAATTCTGAGTGGGAAAGGATTACCTCAGAGCATGTCATTCATCGTGTCTTTAGGTTGATCATGTTGTAAATCGCCTTTCCTACTAGATGGCTAGGGTGCTGTCCAGGCTAAGGACTGGCCATTCTATGCTTCCAGTCCACACGCGTAGGCTAGGGTGGAGCATGCGCTACGGCTGTAAGTGTAGAGACATGCTCACTGTTACTCACTTGCTATTACACTGCACTATGCATCAGCGAGCGCGTAGGAAAATTGCTCATTGGTTGAGGGACTCCAGTTCGCACAAAGATCTCCAAGTGGCCTCGTTGTTTCGAGTGGCTGGGTGCCGTCTGTGAGCGCTTGCACAATTTGTAAAGTTAAGCAGGGTCTCAGTTTAGGAGTCGACACTGTGCGTGCTTCACTGCCTTGCTTGCTGCATCGTCGGGAAAATAGGGAATGTTGTGTAGCAGTGACTGAGCTTATCAGGTGTACTTGCAGATTTTGTCAGATGAGGTTGAGTGTGTCAGGCAGATATTATTAGGAGGGGCACGAGAGTGACCGGTTGTTTTCCGGTGGTTCACAGGTTGCAGCTTTTCGGGACTTACCGGTTTTGGTGTAGATACTTTATAGGGGAATGATTTTGTATTGATGTGCACCCATGTGTGCTCATGTAGGGTGTAGAGTGTGTATATTATCTAGAGAGGGCACATAGCCATGGGCTACAGCCCCAGTAAATAAATTAAAGTTAACTTAGGGTGGTCTTTAGGTGGGCGCATAGCATAAGGCTAGGGCCCCAAAAAAAAGCACGTTCGTTAACTTATGTTAGCTTAGGGCCACTGCTCCGAAATAAACGTTGAACCGTTAACTCGTTGCGGAGAACCAAAACAAAATGGTGTTGATTTGTACTTAAATCTTCAAATTGTAAACCACATGATACGAAGCCGTTATGGCATCAAAATTGGGCGGCCAACATGACTGAGTGA
>JAHWFP010046136.1:0-10120 GCA_023313725.1 Lithobius niger | reverse complement strand
AATAATCGTATAATGTATAATCATCTAACTATTAACAATATGGCTGCAGTTTCTGATGATATGTATAGCCGCAGCGAGCGTGGCAGAGCCAGCGAGGCAGGGACGTCTGATTATTTTCCATTATACGAATTTCGTGTTAGACGATTTTCTGTTACATTGTTATACTGCCTCGTTCTTCTAATTATACGATTTTCCGGTTAGACGATCATCCCTTGCCTTGAAACCAGTTTTATCACGTTGTTTCTAGTAACGACATGCTACATTATTTATAGTGTGTAATTTTCGCTGATAGTCTTACGTTATGTTATTTAGGGCATTTTGTGTGCATTTATTAGTAGTCAGGGTAGTGGTACAAGGACATGTCCTTCAACTTTTTTTTTTGTCATCAATTTCTTAGAACTTAACAACCAATAAGAGTGTAGCTAATTCGCGCATAAATGAGCCAAGAATCGGAACAATTTTAACAAAAAAATGTAAATAAAAAATTAGAAGACTTCACGATGAAAAAAAATAATAAAAAAAATGGATTTTTTAAGACAAGCATACATAGTTTTACTTATTTAATTAATTTGTTTTATTGGTTTGAATTTTAGTAGTACAGTAAGCCATCTTTATGCAATAATAAGTAAACCCAGACTAGCTTCAACAAGGGGGCGAGGGATAATCGTCTAACTGGAAAATCGCATAATTGGAAGAACGTATAACGGAAACCAGTATAACGGAATATCATCTAACAGGAAATTCGTATAATGGAAAAGCGTCTAATATCCCTGCCTCGCTCTCGCTGCGGGTATACATATAACATCAGAAACCGCAGTTAGATGTTAATCCAGTTAGACGTTTATCCATTATACAATTATCCATTATACGATATTCCGTTTAGATGCTTTTCCAGATTTTTTGTTTAGGCAGATTTTAGACAATTATCCCATTAGACGATTTTCCAGTTAGACGTTCGTCCGACGCCCCGCTCCGACAGGCAATATAGCCCCACAAGTTCAGGAAAACACACGATATAAATTTTCAACCACGTTACGTTGTGGTCTTCTTCACCAAATACACAAATAACAAACATACATGAGCATGAAATGTCATAACGGGTAATGATTTACAAAAAAAGAGCCTAGTACTTACAATAAAGTTACGGAAAATGTTATAAATCACAGCATCCGCACAAACTTCAGGACGGCGCCATGTTAGAATGACGTCATACTTCTCTCAATGTTAACAGGTAAAAGACTTAAAGTCATTTATATGTTGTAGTAAGTTTAATTCCGGATCTCAAACGTTGAAATTATGCCAACCCAGCGAAGTTGCTCTAATGACGTCGTTTGTGATATCTGCTAAGCCCAAGGTCTTACATGACGTCATATTGTAACGCCCCATTGTCCCTTCAAAATTAATATTTCGGCCGTGTAGATTAGATTTCGTTTGCGCACGAGAATTTCAGAAAATTGGACAGGCGGCTGCGGCGGGGGCCCAGAATGCAATGCTGCAACATGTAATAATGGTCAACAATAGACAAGGTGCACGAGATCGGATTGTAGCTTACTTGAACAAGATGCAACGATGCTCGGGCACGGGGAAAGTAACATTGTCGTAGTAGCTTCGGGCTGCGGCTCCGTTAAATATATTCAATCGTTGTCGGGAACCAAAATGAAATGGTCTTGGTTTTCGCTTTAATCTTTCAGTTTTAAACTGCATGGTGCAAAGTCTATAATTTTTTGGACGGCCGACATGACTGAATGATTTATTTACTTCTCAATGCAGGCTTCCGGAAGTTAGTTGAATTGTTTCCGCGATTGTTTGCCATAATACTGCATCTACTTGCAACAATGCAGAATGAACTACCCATCAGGTGACCCATGCTAACTCCAGACATCAAAAAACAAGCGTGGGGCAAAGCTTGGACAGTACCTGAACAGAAATACGCATTTCTAATGTTTCGTTTTTCCACAAACAAAATTGAGTGTACAGTGGACATACCAACACATGACAGACCAGACCGTAGCAATTACAATAAAATGGAAGCGAAAAAAGGCAACAAATTAACTGAACAAAAAACGGCTTCGTCGTTTAGAAAAACAGCATTAGAGCTCGTATCCCCATACTCACAGCTGTGAAGGTACATGAATAAAAACGGATTAGAGTTCACTCGAACGCAACGAACTATAATTTGAACTCCAATTCCAGGGAACAAGAATTGTGACATGCCAGTCTCCATACACACATATTCATGTACATCGCTAGTCAAACAAAGAAAACGGTTGGATACTTCACACAAATAAAATACGCACACAAAATACAACATACACACTCACATTAAACACAACGAAAAGATAAAACACGTACAAACAGACGTCTGACATAACCAACGAATAAAACCATTCCTTGTTCCCTGGAATTGGAGTTCAAATTATAGTTCGTTGCGTTCGAGTGAACTCTAATCCGTTTTTATTCGTGTACCTACACAGCTGTGAGTATGGGGATACCAGCTCTGAATGCTTTTTTTCTAAACGGCGAAGCCATTTTTTGTTCAGTTATTCATTGTTAGTTCAGATTATGCTATGTGATCGGGCAGATGACCAGGAGTGGTTAGCGCTCGTTAAAACCCTTTGAACCCATTGTTACGTAATCAATTATTGTTACAATATATAGCACAGAAATTGTCTGTAATTAATGTATGACATCAATTGTAATGGCTCGAGCTCGCTTGGTCTTCTGCCCGACGCTCCCAACAATTAGGTGTTAATCGAAATAGAATTCGTACCGCCAAATCCTCCCATCGACCCACATCCAAAGGTCATTTCGGCTTTAGTAATTAGAAATAGTTTCCACTTTGCTCGAATTCCCCTAACTTAGATTCAACCACGACCAACCCTGTACTGCCAAATTAGCCATTCAAACCAAATAATAGCCCGAAATCCATCATGATTCCATCTGACCACGAGTAAGCCTTTCATTTATGGCATTCCATTTAAGGGCCCGAGCCAAGGCAAGAGTCGCCCCCGGCGAGCCTGAGCTGATTACCGTTCCAATTTATAATTAAAACATCACTAGAACTGAACCACGAGTATTCGCCTTATACTACCTGCTTGGTTTTAATTTGGAATTCACCCAAGCCGTAGCTTGACCCCTGTTATTTAGGTTAGCTAGACCCTCAACTGTGGTGTTGGTTTAGAGGAGCCGTCGCACGTACCAATAATCGCCGCAGTATTGCCGCTTTCCATTGGTAGAAACTGGAAACTCGTAAATAAATAAAGAGAGACCAGCGAAAGGTCTTATTGTATAAATGCGGTCTCAAGTTTTTTTTTTTTATTTAGTTTTTTTTTCGGCTATCATACCACGGAGTTAACTGAATCAGGTTCTCGTAGTAAGAGCCAACTTTTACCCACATTTTCCGCCAGTGATAAATTGCGATACAAGCCCCTAGTAAATAGGGCGTACCTCGGTCCCTAACAGAGATACGCTCTTTAAATTACGCTTGATGCAAAGAGGACATTCCCACCTTTCAAATGAACCTAGTTAGAGTTAGCCACCTTAATTAGTAGCGTTACTACAGCAGTAGAACGTTGAAAATTAGCTAATTATTTAATGGCGAACCACTAGTAAAAAGGGCGTAGCTCGTTCCCTAACAGTGCTACACCATTTAAATTACGCCTGATGCAAAGAGGACATTCCCACCTTTTGACTGAACCTAACTGAAGGCAGCCACCTTAATTAGAAGCGTCACAACAGGAGTTGATAGTTGAAATTCGGTACCTTCCTAAAGCACCGAACAGAACGAACCAAACGCACCACTGTTGGTGTTAGTTCAGCTCATTTCCTATTATAGCCGTGTTGATGTAGCTTGCTTACGTCAACCATCGTCAGCGATGAATCTGTTACCGTACCTCGCGCATGCTCAAAAGCTCCACCACTGGCAATCACTCGAAACCACCTCCCCGAGATGGTTTGCAATTTGGCATTGTTCGCGCCTGGTTACAACCATTAGCCTAGCCTGCTCCAATCAATTGGCCACGTCTGGTCACGTTAAAGGTATGACGTAACGAGTGCTCTGTTGAGCTTGTTGATTTTGCTGAGCTGTGACTGCAGTTTCGGAAGGTACTAAACGACTGATGCAACATCACTGCGCACTCGCGACGTCAAGTTTGGAGCCAAACTGTCTCTAACAGTGGTGCGTTCTGTTCGCTCTATTCGGTAGTTTAGGAAGGTACGGCTCGAACTAGTTATTTTATGGCAAACGGTTCAGGCACTAGTTCCGGCTTAAATCCTTTCAAATGTCAAATGACACACTGGCCTATTGAGCTAAGCAATCGGGAGCTGCGTGAATTTGATGGGATCGTAACGATCGTTGTTGCATAACCGTCATCAGTCCGTGATAAGAGGGTTGAGATCAACATCCTTCACTTATTTCCGAAACTTAAAAAAAATTATCACTCCACGACCAGCGCGCCGCGGTTTCACTCGTTCCGTCAACATCGCCAGCAAGGATTGCTGATGGATCTATCTTCACCTTCGAATCTCACTTAACTCGATTCACCGAACGCATAGGGTTATCGTTAGCGCTACTGTGACGTCACCAGGTAACAAGCTACAGGTAGGTTCTACGTCACCATTCCTTGCGTTCCTGCCTAAAAATTTAAGATGCTGGGTGTAGGTTGAAGTCGGGAGAGAGTCATTCAAAAATGTTGAGTGGCAATCTTTGGTTCCCAATTTGCCGTTTAATAACGATTCTTTTTTCACCCTTTATTTGTTCACCCTTTTTTAATCTTTTTGACCCACATGTATCGCTATTTACCCCTTTTTTACCCTTAGGTAACCTTACTGTTCCTTTGTTTACTATTTGTCCTTATTTATTTACCATTATTTACCACTGAAACCTTTATTTACTTTATTCACTCTTTCATTTACGTATATTGGTTTGTAATCAGGAAGTCCGGCAGGCAGAGCTTATATAGGTGGTGAGCACATGAGAATTTTCGGAAAAAAATCCAGCAGGATGAATGAGTTCATTTGAGCCAGAGTTTTGAGCTTTTGAGTTTTTTATTCAGAGCGTTAATTCCTGCTGGATTTTTCTGCCTTACAGTAGACGACGAGAACGACAATTTAAGTTTTGTTTACTTTTAGGGAGCACGAACCCAAACTAGGTTATCTGCCTCACAACGATGGGAGGGTCAATTTAGCTGGAGAAATTCAAGCGAAAAATTTAGGTACTTTGACATGCCACAATCGACATGAGTCCGAGACACCGCAGGGACAATTTATTGTTGTTTTTTGTTTTTGTTTTTTTAGGGAGCACGAACCCAAACTGTGTTATCTGCCTCTCAACGGCGAGAGGGACAATTTCGCTGGAGCTTTCTTTTTGACCGGGACAATTAGCTGGAGCAACTAACAATGTCAAAACGTTACACTGCTACAACATGCAACAATGGCGCAATAAAGCGGCGACGCACACCATATCTGAGCAGAGCTGCAACCATGCTTGGGTGCGGGGAAAGTAACATTGTTGGCCAGCAAAAGGCTAATTCGTTGTTAATAAGAACCAATAAGAAACGATGGAGGTTTCGCTGAAATATTCCAGTTTTAAACCGCAGGGTGCTAAGACAATAAATATGAGACCATGCACGACTTCAAAATTGGGCAGCCTCCTTGATTTAACGAGTAAATCAGTTCTTCAATACGGGCTTGGGGAAGCTAGTTGAATTGTTTCTAAATTATTTTCCTTGATTATTTGCAGCGATTGGTTTGTTTTGTTTTTGCTTTTAGGAAACACGAGCTCAAGCAGGATTTTTTGCCCCATTGTTGGTTGGTTGGTTGGTTTATTTATGCACTCCGCGAGGTCCGGATTTGATCCTGGCATCCGCCGCCCCCTGGCATTTTCGGGAGGAGAACGGCCCTGTGGGGCATCGTGATCATGTCGATTGTGGCATGTCAAAGATCCTGGGTTTTCTGCTTGGATTTCTTCAGCTAAATTGCCCTTCTCATCGTCGTGGGGGAAAATAACGCAGCCTGGGTTCGTGCTCCTTAAAAAAACAAACAAACAATAAGTCTTTATGGAGCGCAACCCTCACATGCTATTGTCTGCAGCGACTACTGTTGTTATTGTTGTTTGTTTTAAGGAGTATGAATCCAAACTAGTTTATCAGCCCCGCGAATAGAGTGGGACAATTAGCTGGCGAACAACGATTACTACAACTCCCTGCAACAATGCAGAATCAACTATGAATTGAACCGAAGCACGTTAAATCTAGACACACGCTAGTGTATTGCCATTCTAGTAATAGACATGAGGGGAAGGCTTGTGCAGCAGGGACGTAATTACGCATGTCTAATGCTCCCTTTCTTTTACGAAAAAAAAAATTTGGGCGGAAAATGTACCTAAACGTGATAACAATGACAATAAAAAGAAAGTTAAAGTAACCAAATTAACTGACAAAAACAAGTTCGCCATTTAGGAAAAAAATAAACATTAGCGCTCGTATCCTCATGAAAGTCACAGCTGTGAAGATACACAAATAAAAAAATAAAAAACGATTAAAGTTCACTCTTAACGAAATGAAGTGTAACTTAAGCTTCATTTCAGGGAACAACAAAAAAAAAAACAGAAATTCCCAAAATAATAAAACGCTTGTACAACACACAAATTAATCACCCACAGTCACGGCTCATTGTAAACTGAGATTTTTGCTCAATTTCTGATAATACCAAGGAATAAAAACAATCTTTGTTCCTTGAAATTGAACAAAACGATAATTAAGAACCTCCATGTTTCAACCATTACAAATCCACACACGATATACACACATACTTACACGACACAGAATTAAGACATGAACCCAGAAACGGAAACAAAACAAATACCATATAACAAAGTAGGCAGACACACATTAAACACACCCACACACACTCACGGATATGGCCCAATTCAAAAACGAATTGCGTTAACTTTCTGTCCTCGGCCGCCCCCTGGCATATTTGAGAGGTGAAGGTCCCTGTGCCGCCTCGTGCGCATGTCGATTGTGGCATGTCAAAGATCTTGGGTTTCCCACTTGGATTTCTCCAACTAAATTGTCCCTGTCGTAGTCGTGGGGCAGATAACCCAGTTTGGGTTCGTGCTCCCTATCTAGACAAACGCTTGTGTGTCGCACCAAGTTAGGCAACAAACATCACAACAATTCAATTCGTGAAAAACTCGTTAAAAAGTTAAAACTGAAATTTTGAATTAATATGGAAAACTACCTAGTGGCGTGGCACGCCGAAAAATTAACGGTGGCGGGCAGCGGTGGCGTGTCGAAATTATTTTTCATCAGCACCGGCGTGCGGAATATTGGGAAAATCATCGGCGGCGGTGGCGTGGCGTGGCGGCGCACCGGTCTACGCCTCCAGGTCGAGCATAGGCAAGGCCGGCTGATATAAGAGTCGATCCAGGAAGCAGCTACTATCTCTGCTGGCCTTGCACATAGGACCGCGATCGTTTCTTCTAGCAGCTATTAGCGAGCCTAACGTAAATTCCACATTGCCAATTGGAGCATAATACACTCAAATACAATTTTTACGTTCGGAGCAGTCCCACTTGCGTTTCGTAATAAGTATTCACTTGTTTGTTAGTCCAGGTGGTCCAGAGTTGCGTTGATTCGTGGTCCAGAGTTGCGTCGATTCGGCGAATCGACAACGACAGTCATGTTGATTTCAGAGATCACAATACATGACGTCTGAGTCGGCGCATGCGCAGCCCAATTTATTTCGAAAAGCGGTCTTCGGTGAAGAGGAGGATTCATACCATGCCGACCTCGCTTGCTAGCGTATAGGAGCTTGATTAGGTAAATCAAGCTCCAAAACGACAATTGCAAAATAAATGTGTTCACCAAATACTCGAGCTCGATTCGATATTCGATTTTTCTGTCGCAAACTCGGCTCGACTCGAATTAAAATTATTCTACTCGCTCACCCCACTGTATGTTACAACGTTAAGTAAGATGGAAGGCTAGTTGCACTATCTTGCAGAGCCTTTTTAACTGCTTATGCATTTTACGAGTAAAGCAATTTTTGAAATACAGTCGGGGAGAAAGACGGGATTGAGTCATTGCTATTGTCTAATGACGTCACGTCTCACTCGAGTCGTTTATTCGAACGGGTCATGCGTATCACTTATTAAAGTTATTAGCGTCGGGCCAGAAGTGCCTGAATATCAGTCGATTAACCATGTTTTTTGATGAGAACACGTGCCAGCAAATTGTAGGTTTTGGTATTGAACAGTTTATGATTAAATCGTTTGCATATGAATGGGTCTAGGTCTTTGACCAAGAATTTTTGCCAATTATGCTTCCGTATGAAAAAGAAATTGAACCGGAATTGGACTAGTTTGTTTCACGTTTTGACAACGTTACACAAAAACGGAGTCCTATCGGTCGTTCTTCTTTGGGCGAACCGATGAAAAAAAAATGGCAGCTACTTTGTGCTTTGCCGGGAACTGTCCCAGTATTCTACGCATATTGACAATTCAGGTAGTTATGTCGAACAAATAACACTGCTAATCAGGCTATTATAGGAGAAAGTTATCGGAATATTATTTAGCGTAACAGTTGTGTAGTATCAATTTGACAAACATTTGAGTCCACTTCGCGACCAACGGGGTAGTGCGTACTAGGAGCGTAGCTGTGGTACGGAGGAGCCCCGATATTTTCCCGGTACGATGACGGATTTCGAAGACAGCTGTACATAATAATAACAGGATTCCAAATTCATTCGACGATCACTTTTGTTAAAAAAAATAAACAACAGAGAGCTTTGTCTTTCGTCTGTTAAGATAATTTAGCTGCAGACGAAAATTAGAAACTGGCTGGTCATTAACGTAACTCGTCTTGAATCGCATACTTGTTTACTTAACTTAAAAGCTAACACGCATTGTTTGAATATCAAATGCAATATACAGGATTGCTCATCCTAACCCACTCCCCCTCCCCCCTCACAACAAAGAAACTACTAAACGAGAAGCTTCTTTTTTTCCACTCAACTCTGCCAACAGTTACACACAGACAGGGGTGGTTAGTTAGTCTGTAAGTACGATTACACTTTTCATCTTGCATCCGGTAAGGTAGCGGCGATGGTGGGGAGGAGGAAGGTGAGGCGGTCGGCCGATTGCCTTGGGGTCTATACTGGGATCAACGGATTAAAGGACAATTTTTTTTTACCCCAAGCTGTGACAAAATATTATTAATTTTTTTTTTTATTCATTTTTATTTTTTTTTATATAAATCTAAGTATTTCCGACTGAGGTCCATTTTTCAGAATGTGATGTTTTCTTGGGTGTGATGGTAGTTGTTGTCCCCCCTCCCCTCCCTCCCCAAAAAAAATCGACCGTGGTCGTATTGCGTGCCTGAATGTTTAGACCTGTTTAGTAGATTTGTATTGCCGGAACCTATGTCGCTCTTTATTTCGGTTAATAATACGAACGTAATCGGAGCATTGGTTATGATGGCTTCTACGCGTAGCGAATGTGGCCTTCGTTCTTCAACTGCCTCTTTATCTGTCCCAATTACTGTTACCCACTATGAGCCGTTATTAGAATAAGCAGTTATTGTATTTATTTAAATTCTTGTTTAACGTACTATCTGGTGGGCACCATTGCCCCCAGATAGTACGTTAAACAAGAATTTAAATAAATACACCATTGCCCACCAGTGACATAAACTTGTTCGCTAGTGATGGAGACTGAGATCTCTTAGTAAATTCTGTGTTGATAATGTCAACTAATAAAAAAAAAGTGCGATTTACGAAACAATTCTGTATTTAAAAAAAAAACATGCTGTCCAGCAGTCAAAAACTGAACTTAACTGGTCTTAAAACTGTTCAGCTTCCATATTTGTGCCCCAAACCCCACGCCCACTGAGGGAGCTTACAGTGCTCCCTAGACTCCCTAGCTGGCAGGGTTGGCTACGCTTGAATGCCCACCAGTAAAAATTTAGTTTAAAATGCACTGTTATCTTGACACCGTGCATGCGGGATGATTTTTTCGTTTCTTACAGACGTTCGTGATTTTAACTGATAAAAAAAAAAAAAAAAACCTGTAACCTACTTTACTTTATTATATTTCAAAGATGTGTACAGGATTCGTAGC
>JAHWFP010046135.1:0-18558 GCA_023313725.1 Lithobius niger | reverse complement strand
AACGTCGTATATTCTATGGTCTTTATCGTAGCTGTGAAGATCAGTAACAAAAAAGGAACTCGGCAATTTTAGAATGTTATTAGTATTGGAGGGAGATTACGATTGGTGATCGTAATTCAAGACCCACAACATGTATAGGAACAATGTCATTTTAGAATGTTATAACTAATTTCGTTCGTCTTCAGACACGTTGAAAACTTGCAATATATGTATGATGAGGTGTGCCATTTATACAGTTTTTTCCCTGTCGTATCGTGTAGCCATAATTTCTTTCAAAGATAACATGTAGGCCAGGGATGACGAAACGTATGTATACCCTTTAATGAGTTCCCATGCCCGGAAGCTACTATGCGCCACTGTCGTTGAAAGGACTGTTATAAAAGAGGAGCTTATTTTGACACACGTAACATTTTAAAAATCTTCTGTAGTTCAAATAAAGGAATTTCACCAAAAGCGTAAAATACAAGTAAATAAGGAAAGTCAAAGCCTCAACAAGAGCTAAATAAAGACAGATTCAATCCAATTTAAGTTGCCTTTTGGACTTATATGTCAGACTGCCTGAGTGGGGAATCGAACCCATAACCTCTGAAACCAACGGCCGCGGTCCTACCACTGAGCCATACTGACACGGCTACTCCTGGTGGTAGTCATCAAGAATGGCTACAATCACGGATAGCCAGAGCACCAAGTTAATTCGAAGTCGAGTCAATTTATTGTCACCACTGTATTTTATTTTTACGAAGTTTTTTTAATAATATAATAATATATAGGTTTGTTGCAAACGCAACCGGAATGACAAGGACCTGGAGGTCACTGACTGCCATCCGAAGTTAAAACTAAAAAAAAAAGTAAAGATTACAACAACAACTAAAAAAAAACCGTTTAAAAGTTTAAAATGAAGACGACAGCCCGGCTGCAGATGAAGGAGGACGGGTTGATGGTATTGGGTTGAGGTCACGAATGCCTTACCACCAAGGTTAGACCTACCAGAGACACAATGGTCCCCGATGGCATCGCCAAACGTGAGGGACCAGTGGTGGGGTTAAGGGGGGGGGAGCCAGCTATGATGTCAATGTTTCTTTAAAAAAATAATAAAATAATGCAACGTAGTTTAAAGCTTGGCCAAAACCAATTGTCAATCATAAAAAAATGTAATAACAACAATAATAACAACAATAAGAAAAAAAAAATTTTCTGCAATGATTTCAAAGGTCAACTGGTGTCCGCTAATATCTAGCCTGGTAAAATTTTTAAGAATAAAGAATAAAAAGAACTTTAGGTTTGTGCATACAGCAAAAGGAACAAGGAGGACGTGCCACTAATACTAGTCCAAAGCATAAAAAAATTATTCACAAAGTTATGCTTGTCATATGCAATTTAAAAAAAAATAAATAAAATTGAAGAATTCCGTTTTAACTAAAATCTCTAGTAAGATAATTTTTTAGACAGACTTTTTTTAAACGACTTTTAAAATAAGACAAGGTTTGAGCTTCAACTACCATTGCAGGTAAGTTGTTCCAACAAGTTACAACTCTATTGCTAAAGAAAAACTTCCTAGCATTTGTCCTGAAACGAGTTGCCACCAGTTTCCAGGAGTGTCCCCTCGTCCTATCACCAGAACGAAGCTCGAAAAAATGGCTTGAGTCATCACCCAAGTTATCACGTAAAAGTAAATAAGTCAGACTCAAGTCTGCCCTTAGTCTTCTTAATTCAAGAGATTCCAACCCCACGGCATTTAGTCGATCGATATATGGTAAATTAGATAAACCTCTTAAAGTCTTGGTGTACTTGCGTTGGACCGACTCAACAAGGTCAATGTCTTTAAGTAAATGGGGTGACCAAACCGGGCTTGCATATTCGAGTATAGGTCTCACATAAATTTTAAAAGCCCAAGCCGAGGTCTTAGGATCCCCTGAACGGAAGAATTTTCGTATAATAGCAGCACGTTGTCGTGCTACCTTTACAATTTTATTGCAATGAGTGCTGAAAGACAGGTCATTTGCGATCCACACTCCAAAATCCTTTACAGCTTCAATCTCTGGAAGTGAATTTGCATCAGACAGGTGGTAATCAAAGTGAAAATTATTTGTCCCCACGTGAAAAATTTGAGATTTTTGTGGTGCCAGGGGTAGCTGCCAAGCTAGGGACCAAGACTGAAGTCTACGCAACTCAACCTGCAGCTCAGAATGACTGTCACAATCCACCACCATACCATACTGCTTCACATCATCAGCAAATTTATTTAATACAATATTTTCGTTTAGTGATTTTAGGTCATTAAGAAACAGAATGAAAAGTAGTGGCCCTAAAACCGACCCCTGTGGAACTCCACTAGGGACGGATGTTTTTACTGATTTTATTCCATCAAGTTCGACCCACTGGGTTCTGTTTGTTAAAAAATCGGTCAGCCAATCGAGAAGTTTCCCTTTAAAACCAAAATTTTCAAGTTTAGCCAAGAGTTTAGTATGGCTTACCGATTCAAAAGCTTTTGCGTAATCTAAATAAATTATGTCGACTGGGATACCATTATCATTTGCTGAAGTCCAGTCTTCCAAGACATACAAAAGTTGGGTGCAGGCCGATCTGCCGGTAACGAAACCAAATTGGTCATTTGCTAAAAGCTCGTTTTCCTCAATGTGTCTTAATATGGCTTCTTTAACAGCCACCTCGACAACCTTGCAAGATATGCAGGTTAGGACGATTGGGCGATAATTTGAAGGGTTTGAGGATTCACCTTTTTTAAAAATTGGGGAAATTTTACCAGTTTTCCATAAGTTAGGCAGTTTGCCGGTTTGTAACGAAAGTTCCGCAATCCACGATAAAGGAACACATATTTCATATTTAATTTCCTTGAAAAAAGACGCAGAAAAACCGTCCGGGCCTGCTGCGTAACTCGACTTCATTGATATAAGATGCTTGAGAATTTTATCAGCAGTGATTTTTTCTATTTCACAGTCAGGCAGGCCATCATGTTTTAATAAATGTGGACAGTTATTATCGTCCGATATAAAGTTTTTGGCGAATTCTTCACTCAGAGCATTTGCCTTTTTCCCCGCATCCATTACCAGATTTCTACCAACTTTTAGGGGTGGAATAGCCCGACTAATCCCTGATTTTGTTTATACGAATTTATAAAGGGAGCTGAGATTTCCTTTTTTAATCAAATTTTGTTCACTCTTGATTTCTAATTCACGGGATAATTTTGAATACTTATTTTTACAACTATTGTAATTTACCAAGTTTTGAACACTTCTATCAGATCGATAAGTTTTCCAAAGTTTTTGTTTTTCCCGATTTAATTTTCTTAGATGCAATGGGACGTAAATTTTTGATTTTGCTATTGACTTGTTTACATTTGTTACCTGAGGCCTACAGTTTGTGATACACTCTTGAATTAATTTTACAAAAGTTTTGTACATCTGGTTTACATCTGTGCAACCCAATAATTTTTGAGCCCAGGGGACCCGTCTTAGTTCTGTTTTTAGGATGTCAAAATTAAGCGGATATACCCCCTTGTGGACATTTCCAGCTGATTTTAAATTTGTACAAGAAAGTTTAAATCCCACCATGTTGTGGTCACTACCACCCATGTGATCCAAAACTTCCACATCGAAAATGCTGCGTTCGTTTTCGACAAGGATCAAGTCCAAAATATTTTTACCTCTGGTCGGCTCCGCCACCAGTTGAGTCAACCCCAGCTCTGATACGCTATCCAAAAAGTACTGACCATTCTTGTTGGAGGCCGAGGGAACACTCCAATCAACAAATGACATATTAAAATCTCCAAGCACAACTAACTCCAGTGTTTTTTTCTGCACGAACTAAAAAAAACTTTTTATTTTATTTTACGTGTCAATGCAAGCTACTCGTTTAGTGTAATCATTCTGACCACTAAGCCTTTTGATGATCGGAAAAGGATTGTTGTTATAATCAGCAAGTTACCCACAGGGAGTACGTGAAAAAACAAAGAGTG
The DNA here is from genome assembly GCA_023313725.1 of Lithobius niger. Taxonomy (NCBI): domain Eukaryota; kingdom Metazoa; phylum Arthropoda; class Chilopoda; order Lithobiomorpha; family Lithobiidae; genus Lithobius; species Lithobius niger. Next base: position 14,585 of record JAHWFP010046135.1, on the reverse strand, counting down.
ACGAACCGCGCGCGTTTTTTTCTTGCAGCAGTTTGCTAAAAGCCTTCGTCACGCGTATGCCACTAGCACTAGATGACAGAAAGAAACAACCTTCTGGCGGATTAGTATACACAGAGCGGCCAACCGGACTGCACAAAGAAAAAAATGGCCACTGCCATTTCCAGGCGATTGCCGTATTCGTTCAAACTACTGAAAAAAAAACACGTTATAATCAAGATTTTATTGGCAATTCAAATAAATAAACAGAACATTATGGATCTGAATTGCTTTACCTGCGTTCAGCTCTGTGGTTTCAAATAAATCCCTCATAACTATAAAAAAACACGGACGTGTTTGCACTAGATGAAGTAATTTTCTATTGGTGGGACGCAGCCATCTTGTTTCTGTAACTGAGCTAACACCTACTTTGTTGTTGCAGTGATGCATTTCGAACTCCAGGAAACGAAAAAAAAGACGTGTCCGATACATGCAGCACTGAAAAATTACAGCTAAATAATAGAAAAAGGAAACAGTTTAGCAAATTGCTTTATCACTGTGAGGGAAGAGACCAACGGTAACTCCGATTCCATCGAGTCAGCAGTAGACCCGGCAATACACTGAAACAACATTTCGACTATACCAAAACTCGATTTACGATTACAGTTTCTCTACATCTTACACGCCAAATTAAGGAATTTATGGTATGAGGTACCACTGCACGTTACCTAACTCCCTTCGACAAACTGTTCCCATTCGCTCCCATCAATTTTGACCACCTACAGAATAGGGGACATTATGTCGAGACTTCTCCCGGCATTCTGATCCTTTTTTTTTTCTTGAGTCACTCCCGTCAAGACTGAAATGATCTGCAACACTTACTAGCGCTCTTTCCAGGTCCGTAGCTTGCAGAGGAGCAGGTAGGGGAAATCTCCAGACAAGGCTGAAAAGGGCGCAAAATGTATCTTCGGACAAACGAACCAAGCAGAAAATTGACAGAAGAGCAAGCAACAAGCACCCTATAGTTTCCTTCGTTGGAAAGTAGCCCGTCTGCCTCTGAGGATACAGTCCCAACGTAATTAAAAATGTTTCGTAATTGTATTGTCCTAAACAGGAAAACGCATCGTACATAGAATACTCAACCCAATCACCATTCAACAGATTATACTCAACGATACACGAAGGCTCACACCAATAGTGACAGTGAATGGGCCTGATACCAGCTACGCACCATGCGGGTGTGAAAAGCCGTCACTGTAGATTCTCCCCATACAGCCTCTCTCATCTCAGTGGAAGTCAAGCAATACGGCCGGTTTTTTGCCCTTCTTTCACCCTTCTTTTTAAGCCAAGAGCGAGAGGCCTAGCTATTTCTTTGCTGGTTCCGCGTGCTTGGTTGGTGTGGATGCCGATCCACAAGCACTCAAAGCATCTGCGACGCTTGACTGGCGATGCCAACCAGCTTGGGTGCGACGCGTGTGACATTAGGACGACGAAGAGAGAGGGAGAAGAAAAATCAGAGCCGAGCACCAAGTTGAAGTTTCCCCCAAAGTCGGAGATGGTAAGAGCTTTATTCTGTTTTCTCTTGAGGCAAGAAGCTGCAAGCCTCAGGCAAGCAAGACGTTCTTCCAGCGATTAAATAGTAATATTCATTGGAACCGTATAAACTTCTTGACTTCTTTAATTGGTAGAAGTGGAGCTAGAATATTAATAACGAATGTGCTGTGCGATACGACTAAGTTGAGATGGGGAAATCTCATACGTTTGCGGGAAACATTGGAGGAGATTTATTTTAAAACTGTAAAATGTTTGGCCACCCCAGTACACACAAGTGAAACACACAAAATTAGGGAATTCATAAGAGGGGTAGCTACTATCGTACTGTGTTCGACCAAGGGGCTGGTAACGGTTACCATATACTGCATGCAATGCAATTCAAAGACCATTCTCTGTGAATTGAAACATTGCCACTACTCAGAGACAAATGACCACGTAAGATGAGCGTTTACTATCATTTAATTTAATGGCAGCATTGTTTATCTTCGTTTAGTAATCGTGTTGCCATGGGTGAATAGATTTTCGATAAATCTTTCCACCTCGGAATATGTGTAGATGAAAAACGATGCATGGATAGATTTTGGACAGATCTTTTCCACCACTGAATACATCAAAAAAGCGATGGGTGGCTAGATTTTGGATAGATCTTTTCCACCATGGAATACTTGCATATACAAAACGATGGATGGGTAGATGTTGGATAGATATTTTCCACCAAGGAGTATACTTGTGTAGACAAGACGATGGGTGAATAGATCTTTTGAGCCACCGAATACTTAAATAGACGAAACGATGGATGGGTAGATTTTGGATAGATATTTTCCACCAAGGGATACTTGTGTAGACAAAACGATGGGTGGATAGATCTTTTTCGCCAACGGACTATTTATATACCAAAATGATGGATGGGTAAATTTTGCGTAGTAGCCTATTTTCCACCAAGGAATACTTGTATATATAAAACGATGGACAGATAGATTTGGATAGATCTTTTCCTTGGATGGATTGATATTTTTTGCCATGGAATACTTGTATAGACAAAATCTATCCACCCATCGTTTTGACTGCACAAGTACCGTTACAAATATGTAAATCGATAAGTTGTCAAGATAATCATTTAGATTTATGACCCGATTAGGATTAAAAATTTTTTTTTTTAAATATTCAGATGTTCAGTTATTGGGTACAATGACTTAATAGGGTTACTGTTGGATTCACCCTTCGTTGGCACATGCGTTAGATGACATCTAGACAGTATAAGAGTTAAAGTTTTAGACACCTCACATGTTTTATTGAATCCTCAGGCAATTTTGTTGCCAATCTTTTGTGGTGTGCCTATCGCCAACAATTTGGCGGATGACGCTCAATCATAATCGTTCAGCGCCATGTTTTGTTGGAGCAAAGCCCAGCCGTTTTTTTGCTGGGGATTCTCAACGACTGCGTTACCTCTCATGATTCTGATCACATCAAAACGGCTTATCTTTAGTAGCTTACTCTTCAGTCCATCTTGTGAATATCGTTACATTGACTGTGCCTTTCTCCTAAAGAACTTGAAAAACAAACTAACGGTAGGCGTTTTGTTCTTCTGTCTTGAACTTTTGGCTAGCTGAAAGGCTCTCACACATAGCTTGTGTGTGGGGAGGGGTGGTTCAGGCTTTATGGCACATCGACAGCTGGGCCAATAGCGCCAATCTCAACAACAGTGAGCGGTCCGGGTTGCCACTGAGCCACACAAAGTAGAGATGTTAAACAACTTCCCACAATTAGATTTTACGTCGACGAGCTGCAATGTGTTATGGGAAAAATTCAAGAAAAACATGTCAGATATAAAAAATTAGAAAAGGTCTCACAGCTTTTTTCGGTAAGGCATAGATTGAGCGTACATATATTGGCTCCTGTTTTTAGCTCCGCCGCTAAAAAGTAGCTGATGAAGGCAGTGTCTGCACCAGCGAATGTCAGTAATCATGCAGATGATAAAAATTCGATCTTTGCCTAAGTCTCCGGATTTTATTTCATAAGCAAACTCTTGTTTGTTCACACGAATAAACAAGAGTTTGCTTATGAAATAAAATTACCTCCTGGCTGTCAAATGGCCCACAAGTGCATAAAAACGGCAAACGCAATTTAATTTTCGGTTATATTTGTTGTACAGAGAATCAAATGAAAAAAAATACATTGCAATTGGAAGCCTTTCACCATTGCTGCAAACAAATCCCGTGTGATGAATCAGATTAAAAACTTTCCCGAAATGGAAAAATGGGAGGACTGGTTTAAATCATTATCTGACAACAACATGTAAGGTCAGTGGTTGCTACCTGATCACTACAAGTTGGTGAATCACCAGTGAGCTGACTATGTGTCTAGCTCCGTTTTTTTTATGTAATTGTACTATTTCGTATTGTTTGTGTATTGTAAGTCTATCATTACTCATTTTGTATGCTATGTTCGTTTTTAGGTGACCAAGGTCAGCAAATATGACCGGGAAATTAAATTGTGTTTGATGTTTTTATGTACTTGTGGACCATTTTCCTGACAGGAGATGATTTTATTTCGTAAACCACTGTCTCACAAATTAATTGGATTGCATGTAGAGTTGGGCTTGTTTGCAGAACATTCAGCATTGTTGAGGCTTCCTCTTTAGCGCTAACTTTTAATTGGAATTAGGCCTGTAGCCATGTGTTCTAGGACCGAATCTCTATCCCCTTCAATGGGAAGCAAGCGAGACCCAAGTTGCAGGAGCTCCCAAGTAATGAGAAGGCCGTCCGTCCGCCCGTCCGAGGCGCCCAGCGATGACCAATGTTGTCAAATGAGCTGCTTAGCTTCCCTTGTCTCTCTGTTGCCGATCACGTGACACTCGCGGGCTCTGTTGACAAAACAATTACACGGCCGCGCCTCGAATCCGCAGCTAATGGACGGATGACGGGTATTAGACGGCGGGGCCTGCGACCCAGCCCGAAAGCGTTGCACGAGATAGTAAACAAAAGACAAGGCGAAGCTCAAGCGAGGCCACCAACAGACGATGCGGGGCTTTATGGCCCTAGGCGCAATACGACGACCCATCAGAGAAAAGGAGCCACCAACTCCGACCCTTTCTCCTTTCCTTTCGCTTTAGCTTGAACTTTCCATTCGTTCTCTTAGCTAAACTGAATGCTTTAGTCGTAATCTGCGTCAGTTTTTTTTTTGTGTGTATATTTCTGGGTTGTAGGAAAAAGGGTTTTAGGATTTTAGGATATTTGGCGAGAAGGGAAAGTAAATTTGAGTTTGAATAGGTTAGGGATTCGTTATAAAAATAACTTATCAGTTTCGCTCTCCCTGCAAGCGCTGTAGGCCATAGGACGGGTGTATAAAGACGACTCATAATAGACTTTTGCTCACGTTTGCATAAGACGCAAAACAGCCGGTAAAAACCAGCGTTGAAACCGATATGTATACTCATTTGCTAAAGAGATACCTTTGCCACTTTAGTGCTCGACCGTGCATCACATCCATAACGTTAAAAAAAAAACATTCAAATGCTACGCTTATACGTGTGTTTGTTGGATTTCCTGTGTGCTGCCACAATTTTGTTTTGCCGAGTCCCTGGGTCACCAATCCTAATTAAAGAATGCACCACGAGGTAAAGTTTTAAAAGTACTTTGCTTTGGTTTGCTTTCCTGTTTGGCTCAGTTTTGCAACATTACTTCAGACACGTGTAAATGTTGCAAAGGCTTTCATTTTTCTATCTTTCCCCGCATTAGCAACGGTTTTGCTACATTCACTCTAACCCACGCAAAATTCTAAAAAAGCTATTTCTCGCAGGGTGCTCGAATATACTTATACCACGCGTCATGGCTGTTTGCTGTGACGTACATATCACGCGACTGGGCTAGTCCAATCAGACGGCCAAACAGCCGTTATTCTCGTTCGTCATTGGCTAACTCATGGTGACGTCACGGCAAACAGCCATTGCGCATGTTTTTTTTTTTTAGTTGGAACAAACAGTCTGCGTTACAGACTGACCTAGAGAGAGTGCAAGAAACACTAATCGGAGAAAGAAAAAAGACATCTGCACCGACTAGCACTCGAACCCAGGACTTCCCACATACTAAACCAAGCACTCGCACCTTATCGAACAAACAAGATGACAATAAGTTGCACGCTATTTAAAGGCACTCTCTAGGAATGGCACTTGGCTTGACACTGTAGTCAGTACTGCCTTATGTAGCTTTATTATACAACAGGTGGCTCCACCTGAAAGGTTGGTTCAAGCATCTGAATACAAGGGAGGCCCTAGCGGCCAGCAAGTATAAACTGGGAGGTGTGCTTCCGTAAAGTAAGCACACCACTAATATTGAACACTCCAGTGTCACGCTTCGGTTGTTTTCGAGCGTACCCGATGTGAGCAATCAGTGAGCAACGGGGAGGGGATCGTCACAAAAACCAAGGGTTTTAATTAAGAACGTATGCTCGCCGTCGTATGCTAAACAATCGCTCTTCCGTTGTCAAGGACGTTGCAAATCAGCACTACGTTAAATATTGGCCCATAAAGGTTCATTACTCATGATCGAGTTACTTATTACCTTATTTTCGCTTAGTGGGGACACTTCGTGACGACAGCTTCCTATCACTTGTTAATTACGTTACGTAAATAATTCTAGCGAAGCGAAATAGAAGGTTTAGGTTTGCAATCTTTAGTCCGTGGCTTCAACGCAAAAACTGCCGCCAGCAGTGGGATTCGGTCAGATACTCACCCACCAAAAGCTTACTTCCAAGGAACTCGCACCACAAAAGCTCACTTGACATAAGCTCAGCTGACCAAATGCTCACTTGACATAACTTCAACTAAATTTGATCATTATACAAAAGCTCACCTGAACAAAATTTTAATTCGAATTGTTTCACCCACAGACTTTAAAAACTGCTGCACGTTTCTTGTGCCTGAATTAAATTCTTCATCAAGTTTGTGAAAACGAGCCTGCATGGCAACTGACTGGACCAACACTGTGCCTGGACCAATGTCTGGGGCTTTCCTGCCCCGTCTATGATGCTCCATAGCGGTGGATAGCCAATCGGCTACCAAAATTTTGCTAAACCCCGAACATCTTCGAAAATATTTGAGGTAGAAATTTTTCCTTCGAACTGGTTCATTTCACGCACCAAAGCTCCCGTCAGGAAATTTCGGCCAAATCAGAAAAAAAAAAACTGCGAACGTTGTCGTATTCCAAACAGACAAACACGTTCTTTTTTAATTACTTTGGTGGTGACGTCACAGCGATGACGTCACATTGACGTATTGAAAAATCAACCGAACGTTTAAAAACTGCTTTGATGAGCTATAGAGCTTCTGGGGCGAGTGTTACCAAAGTGCTCGAAGTATCAAGAGCGCCAAAGAAAGAGTCAGAACTGATGAAAACCCATTCAGATAACATTAAAAACGAACGGAGAAGACCGAAATAGAAATTATTCTGCAAAGTGCCGGACCTGAACAGGATTCCTTGGGCCTGGTCGAAACTGGATGTTGGGGCCCCATTTATAGCAACGGGATCAGGGGGAGCGCCATATGCTACCCTAGTGGGTTCCGAGGAGGATTCCCGGAAGAAGCCAGTGTATTTTATGTGTTATGCATTTGATGAACTTTGCAGAGGCCTAAAAGGCATACGGTATTTTTAAATTATGGAAAATTGTACACAAAAATTCTATGATAAAAAGTTCAACAACTAATCTCAAGTCCCTTAGCCCCTTAAGTTTCCTGGGCCCGATACAACTAATTGTATTATCAGGATAGATCCTCTTGCGTACCTAATTCATAATTTAACGTTAATTTTGATTTATCAAACTTCTTCCAGCTTCGTGGAACAGTTATACAAGAGGCGAAGTATTGTAAGTTGTTAGTTGTTGAAGCCAGGTCACACTACTGGAAGTGTTTCTGTTCCAATCGTGTGGTGGCAGCACAGTACAGTTTGCTACAGATTTCGTAAATGCCATTTCTGTGACCGAGTTTCCACAAAAATTAAACAAAATCGATCTTTACAAAATTGTGCATTGTGCTTAACAGTCGTCGTCCTCTTGACTTGGGACAAATATCAGTGTTCAATACAGCATTTCCTTGGAACTGAATTTTCAAATTTTTCCTGAATCATAATTTGCCCAAATAAAATCACTTCCTGACAGGCAAATGGCCCACAAAGTGCATAAAAACAGCAAAGGCAATTTAATTTGCGGTCATTTCTGCTGACCTTGGTCACCATAAAAATTTAACAGTTACATAAAAAAAAGGGAGCTAGACACAGAGTCAGCTCACTGGTGATCCTGTGGTGACTCAACAGTGAGCTGACTCTTATGTCTTGCTACGATTTTTTTTATGCAATTGCTATTTTTTTCATTGTGCCCAAAGTAAGCAAATATGGCCAACAATTAAATTGCGTTTGCTGTTTCGATGCAATTGTGGGCCATTTGCCTGTCTGGAGGTGATTTTATTTCGTATACCACTGTCTCACAAATTAATTGGATTCCATAATTTGCGCCTATGCCCCAGCCCCTGTCACCGGCCTTGACGCAATGAAAGAAAGTCGAGAACCTAGGAATTTTGTTTAGCCGGTGGAAAGATGCGGCAAAAAAACTGAAAATGAAATTCATAAAATTGGCTAGTGGGCGTGCCACGCTGGGAGAGTGCTGTGCTTCTCCGCTCCACCCCCATACTTCCAACTCGAACGCTGAAGTTGACAACTCACTTCAGCAATTTCCGGGCCTTTCGAACGTTTAAAGATACCACTTTGTAAAATTTTTAAACTCCAAGTTGCCTTAATAATTTTTCACTTCAATGAAGTTATTCAAGGTGTTTGATAGCGGGGGAAAATTCCTCCTGTTGCTGCACACCCACAACCTCGGGTGAACAAGTTGGTTGATTTCAGACTTAGCAAGGTTGTCACACAATGAGGAGACCGATTCGCCAACTGGCACTGACTTTGGTTTAACAAAATACAAAATTCCTAATATTGGAAAAAGTATTCTCACGGGAAAAGTTATCGTGAAATAAATACAGATGCACACCTAATTACGTTGCCTTTTGGACTTATATGTCAGACTGCCTGAGCAGGGAATCGAACCCACGACCTTTGAAACCAAAGGCCGAGGTCCTACCGCTGAACCATACTGACGTGCTGTAATACGGTAAACTTTTATTTGAAAATATGCTACCCATGTGGACAGAAAATTTGGAAGTTTCTATTTCATCAAACCAGTATTTGCGCGAGTTGGATGATTGGACTTTTGTACTCTGCTTATGAGCAAATATAGTTAATATCAAGAATTTATAGGATTTGGGAGGAGAATTTGTAACTCTAAAATGTCCCAATTGAAACATGTTAGATTCGTCCCTATTAGTTCAGTCCGAGTTTTCAGAGGGCGCCACGTGTTCCATCTGGTATTTTTTGCTCATTTCTCAGCCCAAATCTAAAGTAGACTAAATTACAACTAAACTAGTTTAAATAATAATTAAATACAATCTAGTTTCGTTTAGTTTAGTTTAAATTTAGGCTAAAAACTAAAGAAATTTCCACATAAAACATGTGGCGCCCTCTACAAACTAAGACTGAACTAATGCGAATGTATGTAAGACGTTTCAGACAAATTCTCCTCCCCAACCCTATAAATTCTTGTTAACATGTATATCTGTCAAAATGTTTGTACTTCCGGCAAAAATCGAATCGCACGCACAAGAAAACCGGCTGAAATCGGCAAGCACAAGAAAACTGCTGGATTGCATGCGACGATTTGCGACATGCCAAATACCCTACAACCCTGTTGTCGATAATTTTGAATAATTGGTGATTTCCAACACTCCATCAATCAAACACAGCGTGTTGGTTAGCAGAATAGTTGCTTTCAGTTTAACTCTTGTATATAGCGAGTTCATGAACACTTCTGGGCCTACACTCAATTTTTACTGTTTTGGCGCTAAAATGTGGTGTAATTTCAACAGATGTAAGTGTTCGTTAGATCTACAATCTTCAATGTCACGCACTCTGGCTGTAATGAAAAGCCTGTGTATAAATAATGTCAGAAGTATACAAGTTCAATAGGAAGGAGGGGTAACGAACCAAGTTTCAATATAATCTCGCGTTTAACTGTCACGTGGTTATCTTGATCCCATATAATGAGAATAAATACCAACCAGTGCCATGACTCAAACATGCATCAGCGTATCCTAACAGCCCTTTCAGACTTAAGTTTGGCTGGTCAGGTTGTGATCTGAAGTAAACCATGAATAGTAAGTAGGCTTAAAGCATTCTATGTGATGGGCTCCTTATACCGTCAGGGCCAGATCTGGCTCCTGACTGTAGCTGGATAAGTCTACTGGGCTAGCAGGTTCCCTGATGCCGGATGGAGCGGCTGTGGCGTGTAGGCAGCAATGCACGTCTTCAGTAAAGCCAGTTTTGCCTTACAGCTGACTGCTTAGTCTCTTTGTCATTTTCACTACAATAGGTTTTGTTTGTGTGGAGTTTAAGGTCGACTTCTGGAGAGCAGCTGGACATGATGAAAACTTGATGCAACTCGGATGAATACCTGAATAGTTTTCTTCAGTTTCAACCTCAACAACAATATGTGTAAGTGTGAAAGGATCCTTAGGTCGTTAAAAAATACCTTACAAGGTGGATGCATTTCTGTACTGAATTTTTGTGTACAGCCAAGTGCGTCTCCGTTTCCTTCATACAGTGAGTCAGAGCCTTATATAATACTGTTTGTAACTCCTCATTCCTACAGCCTCCTGATAATAAATATCTTAAATACTTTAACCCTTACCGTGATACTCTCAAAGCAACAAAAAGCGACCTTTTGGTTGCTTCCTCGGCACAGTGAGCAAAGTGGGTAAACCTCCTGAACTGGACCAATATACTCTGCCTACTCCACATGATTGATGAGAAACAGAATGGCCAAACGTACAGAGGCACATAGGCACGTACAAAGGCATGCACAAAGGCACGTACCTTAACAACGACCGCTGAATAGAAGCATCACTAACACTAATGTACATGGCACCAAGCAGCAAAATAGCTTCGAATTGCATCAGACACCTAATTTCTTCATAACTGTTGCAGTAAGGCCACAAACAATAACAAGAGGAAGACACACAATGAAACAAATTCATTGTTTGTCCTATCCACAGATTAATCAAGGTATTCCGTGTATCCACTCGTTTTACTGCTTTTCATGTCATTATTAAATATTAAACAGAGACCTCAGTGGCCTACAAAGCCATGCACCCAACTCTAACCGTCCTTACCCTAACCTTAACGCTAATCACAAAGCCACCTTAACTCTAGTCACAAAGCCGAACTGTAAGAACGTGGGTGACACCCGCTGACACAATTCGACGCACAAGGCCACTACAAAACGACTTGGGATACCCATCTACCATTCTATACACACTTGTCACCGTGATCTGACACCAGAACTGAATGAAACCACGTCCAGCACAATGCCAACTACAGGCAGAACACTAAGAGGGTCACACCTGCTGACACAAGTCGATGCACAAAGCCACACCTCAGCCCTCAGACCTGACCTCAGACCTCCGAACTCAGCTCAGATAAATTCCAATAATTGGCACCTTTCTTCTTTGTTAGCTGTTGCAAAAGACAAAAAGAAGAACATCAAAAACTCAGATTACAACAATTATTTTTAGGTCGGTGTGATTAGCTTAAATATCTTCCTATACAGTGTTTTGCAAATTATGAAAAACAAATTATGCACGTAAATTATTAAAAATGATATGAGGGAAAGCCGAAAGCCGGATACGATTTTAGACATTTTATTACAGATAAAATATGAAAGGAGTGCCACTGCTTCTTGTTCTTTACAGTTTCCGTGTATCTTTTCCTCGAAGCGCTTAGCACTTCACAAAAGCGAACCTCTTGGTCTGGTCTGCTATAAGCTACCAACACCAACAGGTTCTAGTTTGTGCAGTGATAAAGCACATCAAGGAAAAGACACACAGTTTCCATCACGACGTACACACTGATTAACCAAGTGTACTAAAAGCGTCAGTTCCGTTGTGTCAGCATTATACAGAACTAGTGGATAGTACAAGGACATCTCTTCTGCATACTCATCATACTTTTTACAGTAGCATGATTGGGCTAATGAGGTACCTAGTAGAGGCTAATTGCCAACGAGCGAAGCAAGAAACATATCCCCCTATTCATGGAGCAGAAAACAACGCCATGTTGACTGTCTTACTCTGTCAAAAAGGGTCTTCTCCGGTAATCTAGGGAGTTGCGGTCTGACCCATTGTCATCCATCCTGCTTAGTGTCCTCATTTCGCGATGGCGCTTCGTCATGTTTTTCCCATCTCGCGGCGCCGACCTACGATCTCGTTAATTGTTTTTTTCCTTTCCTCTTTTTTCCCTTCCCGAAGTAGCTTCGCTTCTCTGATGGGATCCAACCAATCAGCCGCCACGATGACGCCAAAGAATCATTAGACTTCCCGCCAAACCGCAGAGGCTCATCTATATAGTTTGTCCCACTACCAGTTTGTAGGGATGTCACTGTTCTCCCTATGTTGATACTCAGCTCTCTCGGGACTTTCCGTAACATGGCTGAGACTTCGAGAAAAAGTTGCAGGATTGCGAACAAATCGCAGAACGAACTGAATTGTAAGGAAGATCGATACCATGCGAGACGTAGTACGTTGGCGCGGTGCATGACGAAAGTTAGGTCAAATGCTTCACACGACCTTGAAGGAAATTCTGGAGTTTCGTCTTGCCTTGGTCTATTATACATTCGTTTTGTGACGTTCGGTTGTCAGAGTTTGTTTAAAGGCCGTTTGCCACCAAACTAGCATTGCAACATCTAGGCCTATCGAGTTCTCTCTCGCCGGAAGCAAAGGAATGCACAAAGCAAAACTTTTAAACACAGCAAACAATTATTGAGAATCTTTAATTATTGAGAAAAAAATTTGGTACGTCCTCTTGCTCCTGGAAACAAGCCATAACGATTGACGATACTGATGTCAATAGATGGCGCCACGAAAAAATATAAAGAAAATCATCTAGCGCCATCTAGTGACACTAATATCGTTAATTTTTATAGCTTGTTTCTAGGTGCACGCGGGCGTACCAAATTTTTAATCAATAATTAAGGAGTCACGTGGCTTGTTTGTTGCGTTTAAAAGTTTTGCTTTGTGCATTCCTTTGCTTCCTGCCAGAGAGAACTCGATAGGCTTAGATGCTGCAATGATAATTTGGTGCCAATCGGCCTTTAATATCTACTAAGGCTGTCTAAGCACTACTACGTTTGGCTTTCTTTCATGGACCAACATTCGTAAAATGTGTTGGCCATTAGCGCCTGAAGTCACGCAAACCCTGATACTTAACTCACAGCACATGCATGATTTTAGGATTTAATAGGTCAGCCACTAAAACTTGTAACCAGTAATTTTACGACGAACAGCCGTAAATTATTCTCTGATAATCGTGTCATTTGAGTGTGGAATGACCTTCCTGGATTAGTTGGCTACGTTACTGCAACTTGGGGCTTTTAAAACTAGGCTGACGCATTTTAATTTGAAGAAATACTTGTTCCGGCCAGAACGTGTTGTTACTTACTCCGTGACCTCATATACTGTACTAGTAATTAATTGTGTTGTTGTTACCTACTTGTTGTAGTTTATTGCTGTCCACTTAACTGTACTGCGCTGCGGTACTAATAATTTTCCCCCCCTCACATTGACAATTCATTGTTGACTGCTATCTATTTTACTAAACGTTTATTTAGGCATGGGTAGTGACCATCATTGGTCCATCTCAACTCTCTATTTGCTACAGCAATAAAGTTATACCATCGCAATAATAATTAAAGTGGCACTATCACCAATTGAAATTCTGCAGAATCTGACAACATCTAGCTCTATATATCTAGTACTGTCTAGCACTTTCTAGCACCAAGCGAAGGAATGCACATCGGCATTTCTTTGAACGAAACAAACAAGCCACGAATCTTCTTAATTATTGAGCAGAAATTTGGCACGTCTTCGTGCACGTGGGAGCAGGCTGTAAAGGTTAACAATATCACTGCCGCTAGATGGCGCCATGGTATTTTCGTTCGCTTTTCAATCGGTGATAGTACCACTTTAAACATACAGTTAGCCACAGGGATAATATTATAAAAAAAAAACTTCGTTATTGTTTTTTTTTTTAACTTTCCCCAGCAGCCAGCTAGTTTTCAAAAGAAGACTGCTTTTGAAATAAAATTCCGGATTGCACCATAGACTTATATATCTCGCTGCGTGTGACGGAGATGACAATCCCTACGGACACTACACGCTAGCGGCTTTTGTCTCGCTCCTTCTGGAGAAGCTTCTGGGGCGCACTTGACGCCACTTCTACATGTCGTCGTCCATTTCACCCTCTTCGCTTCGAACGGGTTCATATCTTTTAGTTTATTTTCGTATAGTTGTGACAGAAGAGTTTGATGCTGTACAAAGATGCTGTTGACTCATGGAAGACAGCAGAAACGCGAGTCACTCGTAAACTTAGATTTTACATCGCCACGTGGGATTTTTTATTGAAATCTAACATCATTAAAATCGTTCTGTGTGTTTATTTATTGATATGTTTATTTATTTATATGTGTGCCCCTCTGCTCCTCTTGAAATAGAAACGTCAAAAATTAGAGAAAGGGTTTGGAAGAAAGGAAACTTTTCCGATTTTCTGTTAGGCATATTCTTAAATTCAAATTTAGGTCCTAAATGGGTGCCGCGACAGAATGCCACTCGTCAAAATGCCACCACGTCAAAATGCCACCGTCAGAATGCCACCAGACAAAATGTCACCCTCTACCGACAAAATACCACTTCAAAACTTTTATACTGATCTTTTTACAAAAAAAATAATGCTTACTGGAGTGCGGTTGGCCACGCCCATCCGTAATTCTGTAGGTCCGTTGAAGCTCTCCAACAAGACAACGCTTTATCAACGACGTTGATGTTGCAGGATGAGCTCGGCTCCCTCCCCCCCAAGAGGAGAACCACGAAAATGTACATACATATACTATGGGTCGGGGGACATGTAATGATG
>JAHWFP010046130.1:0-14756 GCA_023313725.1 Lithobius niger | reverse complement strand
CATTTGGGACGGTTTAAGTGCTCCACTTGTGGCCTATGCTGCTCTTCGTCTAAGGATCTTCAGATTCATGTTCAGACACATATGCCCAAAGAACAACGAGATGTTTGGCTATGCAGCATGTGTGGAAAGTCATACATGACACGTATTTCCCTACTGGAACATCGAAGACTGAAACATGGGAAGACAACATAATATAACTTGTCTCTACTGTTGAAACATCATTCTACAATAAGTTGATATCTATTCATTATTACAATGCAAAGTCTTGTAAAAGTATCGTTTCTTGAAACATTTACAGTTTTCTATTACTTGTTTGCGTGTTTCTTTGTTCTTTTGGCTTAATTTCAGTTTTGACGAATACTGGTGCATTTGTTTCCCCTTAATTTACTTTTTTTCACATCTATAATTTTTAATTAAATGATACTGATAGTTTTACTGTTACTAATAAACGCACCACTTTATACATTTCAAGCACCTCCTTCTTTCTTTCTAGGTGACTTTTCAAGACCTGGAAATTTGGACTACAGACCATTCGAGTGTGAAATTGCCACCAGTGATTCTGAAATGTGAATTCTTTGCGTGGCCATCACAATATTCATGCAGAGAGATTCAAATGTGCCACGTGCAACAGGTGCTTTTCTTACCAGAGTGATTTGAATAAACATAAGCTATCTCACATTCCTAAACGAAACAACCTGCTTGGCCATGTAATGTAATTATGTGGAAAGTAGTTGAGTTCTCGTCCAAGTTTGGTTGAACACAAGTGGCAGTGGTGCACTTTGAGTCGATGAACATTGATGATGCGGGTTGTTTTGCTGACCTTCGTTATCCAAAGTTGATATTAAATATGATGTAAACTGTATTGACAATTTTGAATTATTTATTAAACAAAGAAACACTATTGAGCCAGCATTGTAAGCAGCTAAGAACGTCAAGTGAGCAGCAATTATGAATTAAAAACAGGTGCCATCATCCGTCCTTTAACTGAACCCGGGTCTTTGGACTGGGCCTCCAATGCACTTCATGACATATGTAGCCAAGGAACAGCGACCACAATTGCCATGCGATCTTTGTCACAAGAAGTTTTCACGACAAAGTGACGTCACACGCCATAAGAAAGAGGACCACATGAATATAAGTTACAAGTGAAAATTGGATTTTTGAAGCTGAGAATGATGTAATTCATACGGCATTAAGTTTTGTTTGTTTCAATTAATAATTTAATGCATCCATTATGTACCTCAGATTCTTTGAAATAAAACTTATTGACCACTTCATCCAAATTTATCCGTTAAGGACGGAAAAGCCAAAGACTCAACAAGAGTTAAATAAATACAGATGCAAACCTATTTACGTTGCCTTTTGGACTTATATGTCAGTCTGCCTGAGCGGTAGGTTCGATTCCCCGCTCAGGCAGTCTGACACATAAATCCAAAAGGCAACGTAAATATGTTTGCATCTGTATTTATTTAAAGTTATCCCTTTTTTAAACAATCCTTAGATATTGCTCAGTCCCTGAATGGTAATGTCTCACATTAAATCTGACAGTGCAAGGAGTTTCCATTTCTTTCAGTATCCACCTAACGTCTCCTACATTGATTTGAAATATGATGCTCATTATTCATCATGACTTGCCCTTGCACACTTCCCTCCATTCTTTGGTTATATGTTTGTGGAATTTGCCGAATTTAGCCCTTCCACCAGCAGAGGTGGAATTGAAGCTTAATGGCGCGTCGATATCTATCTTATGAGCACCAACCTCTGTCGCAGTGCAGTGGCCCGGGCCACACAATATAGAGATTTTAACTAAACCCTAAACATAGCCAGTATTGTAGTAGTTCGTATGGCTTAACTGATCATTTTTTTTAATGAAAGTCGTGAGCTAGAAGAACTTTTGTTTTGCTGATGCCTAAGTTTTAAACTTTACATTGTCCATAAATTTCCATTTACTGTATAAACCTTGGTACTGAGATAAACACCAATTTACTCCATTGTGTGAGGGATAAAGCAATTTGCAGTCAAAAGACATCTACATTAAATAATTAAATTGTAAATAAACGCAGAGAAGGTATGCTTTATATTAAGTATGTATCTCACAAGAAAATAGGTTTCGGGAGTAGATGGTAAGGCATTAGGGCATTTGCACTGTACTCAGTTTTGTGTTTTGCCCATTACAGATAAAAGTTCAAGTCTTTACCAGCCATGTGATGTACCATTAGAATGCGACATCTGCCAGCAACAATTCTACAGGAAGAGCACTTTGGAATTACACCGTAATGTGCATTCTGAACGTTTCAAATGTAAAATATGTGGAAAATGTTTTGGAAGTAGAGCTCACCTGGAAGATCACGCATCAACTCACATACCTCTTGAACAGCGTACTCAATGGCCATGCGATACATGCAACAAAAAATTTATACGGCCAAGAGATTTACAGTATCACAAGAAACGTCACCTGACTGATTAACATTTGATTCTGCAGATGTCATTTTGGATGAAGAGTGATGGGGGGACATTGTTCAGTCAGCAACCTCATTGTATAAGTGTATCCTGTCATTGTGGTGTTGGTGGGTAGACAGCATTGGAGGTCAAACAATTCCGTGTCAGTTGGCTAACGCGATGAGTAGACTACACGTTGTACTCAAAGAATGTTGCATAAGCCACAAGCTAAGCCATACTAACTGAATTAGATTCAATAAAGTCAAAGGTTATTGCCACTTAAACTACCATAATGATCTGGACGTGTGTGTTAAACCGTACAAAGTGTTTGATCACCATATCTCCCCACTATACTACCTATACAACCTCCATGGACACAGTGTGGCCTAAAGACATGCCGTTTTCGACATCTGCAATGGTTTGCCTAACTGCACAATTATCTAATTGGGCTTAGCTGGAGACTAATTTTCTGAAGGGTCAGAATCAAAATTTTATTTCGGCAAGTGAAGGAGATCCCCCCTCGTTACGTGTGTCCGTATGTGTCCCGATCTCCACTTGTCAATACAAGCTGGTCGTGCACATTCAATTTGCAATACTTGATCTACACTTACGAGATAATCCGATCTTTGCAACATGCCAGGCTTCACTGGAACAATTTGCTTCAGTGCCTCACAATTTTCGCTTATTTAAAAATGTTTTCATTTGTACACATTTTTGGTTATGAACACATTTTCGTTCTGTTGTTTTGGGTTGATATTAATTAATGATTTCCGACATCTATCAATGTTACACTAGTGGTTTAAGATGCTTGGGTAAAGGGTAAGAAACGGAATGACCTTGATAAAGGGCACCACGGTCAATTCCAATATCAACGTTGGATGGTTCTATGGATGACTTCCTGCAGAGATGTTCAGTCATATTCAACATATCTTTTTTGTGGAAGATGGCAGACTTTTGTTCCACCCTGTGTATCTTTGACTTGCTTGATCACGGAATGAAAAATTCCAAAACATTGCATGGTGTACAAGTGCACCTGCTGGATTTTTTTATTGATTAAATTTATTGGTTCTTTTTCGTATTCTTATTTATCACGTAACACAATGGATAATTACATTGTAAAACCTTAAATGGGCTCTTTTAAGTAATTACTACGACTTATAGCTGGAAACAACTCTCATACAAATGTAATCATCTCCTGAATAACATTACCATAAATTTATTACTTTGGTAAAAAGAATTTTGTTAATACACTGTAATAACTATGCCACCTAAGTTATAAAAAGTGAATTTCATATTCTTTCACAAAGCTAGGTTAATATTAGAAAATGTATATCAAACTGTTTAAATTGTAAAATGTGAATAGCCCACCATTTATCGTAATAAGCAAGTAAATTGTAAAAAAAGAAAAAATCCTAATTATTAAAATAAAAAGTTGGAAAAGTAAATTGACTGCTGTGTAATCAAGTAAGTTTGTGGGTTATAGTAAAGTGATTTGTTTCCAACTAGTTACACAGTATTAAAAAAAGTAAAAATAAAAAGTTGGAAAAGTAAATTGACTGCTGTGTAATCAAGTAAGTTTGTGGGTTATAGTAAAGTGATTTGTTTTCAACTAGTTACACGTCCCTGCAGTATTATTTACAACTCTTGTATTGTTGCTTCCATCTTTGCTCTGAAAATCATAAATTGTACAGTTTAATGCAAAAGACTAGTCTCAACACGAATAATGTCACGTGTAGTCGTTCTACGTTAATTCTGAATACATTTCTAATGTAAGTTCGATAAGACGAAGCCGATAAAGACGTTTGCAATGATCCTAACATCAAGATCATATTCAGGATTATCTACTCTGTCTCCAAAAGACACAAGATACAGTAGAGAATTGAATTACATAGTTATATACAGGCCTGAATAAAACATTAAACCATGCGCAATGGCTGTTTGCGGTGACGTCACCAATAGTTAGCCAATGACGAACGAGAACAACGGCTGTTTGGCCGTCTGATTGGACTAGCCCAGTCACGTGATATGCAAGTCACAGTAAACAGCCATGGCGCGTGGTACAGAAACTATGAAAGCATATTGAAAATCGAAGCATAAGTTCAATAGTTATGATGAAAGCAAAGTAGAAACAGTCTTACATGAATACTCTGAAGTGTTTCTCTAATTAAGCTAAAGAGATGCCAGATAAAACATGATCGTCATTACAAGCACAGATGTTCTGACTCCTTTCCGTTTCAAACAATAAAAGAAAATGAATGCTCCCTCTATCGGCCTGTAAGAAAAGAAAAGAGGAAATACCCGAATTAGCTTCCTTTTCAACTGCTGTGTGTATTTTTTTGTGCTGATAATAAAAGTAAAAATAAAATCAATACTGCGAGTAATAAAACTGGTTTTGCTCTACCTTTCATAAATAAATAAATAAAATGAGAAAAAGATAAAATCTGTAATATTAAATGGAATATAAGAAGTTAATCGAACGTGTGCTTCTCTGTTGTGAATGATGGCTCATTACTTTAAATAAGCGTAAATACATATTAAACGTTGTTTACTTTTTTCTGCAAACGAATTTCAAATAACCGACCACATGATTTCTCCTTAACTGCTTGATACAACGAAAGATCCAGACCACATGCACTTGTAGTGACGACTCCGTTTTCGTCGGCAATCCCCTACGCTGAAAAATTGCAGGACAGACTTCATTGTATTTTTTTTTATTATCTCCGTAGCGATTTTAATTATGTCTTAATTTTCAATCTGTTTTCATAGTTTGTAGTGTTTTATGCTGGCCTACAACTTTGGTCAGCCAGTTGTTTATTGTATCTTGTGCGTTTCATAGATAGAATGTTTACGAGCTTGAATGATAAAATAGAGTTCGATGATAAACTGGGAACACGGCACCGAAAGTATGTATGATGCACCTACTTGCAGGAAGGAAGGAATGAGAAACCGAAACTAAGGTAGGAAGGAAAGAAGAAATCTTTTTTGCTTGTTGTCATTCAATGTTATGTTATTACTCCTTAACGCTTTATCCTCTTTTTTTTAATTACATGAAAATAAATACCAAGTTTTTAAACATTTGAAAAATGATGAAAATGTTTGGCAAGAACATAATGGCCATTATTCATCTACCACCACTGTAGTTTTCATGACAATTGCATGGAAATGTTCACTTTGCTGCAATTTAAGTTTCTGAGATATTAGTCGTACAAAGCATCATTGTTGCAATGTAAAACGCCGTGTAAAAACGGTTTGTAACTTTACAGAAAGCTTCCATGTCCAAAATAAACAAGATGAAACTTATTGTATTTTCCATTTTTTGTTGTTTCGTTATTGACGATTATTGCACTGCGCTTTTCAGTAGGGAATATTCATTTTTCTTTCTACACCGGGTGCACGTAAAATAGCGTTTAATTATAATAAGAACACTCTCCAAACTTTTCTGTTTTCAGAATAAAATTTATTACATTGACAATAATAAAGTTAATAAACAATGTACAAATGCTGTATAGTACTTTCTTCTTTTTTTCTGAATTGTTTGCAGTTTGAATTGCATTTTGACACGTCTGGTACAAGTTGTGATTAAGAATTTTTAATAGTAGATAAATACACCATGCCTAAAACTTGCTCATGTTACACAATTTTTTTCCTTAATATTGTAAGAATTTTGTTGGAAATTTTGGTGTATGAATACCTACCACATGTTTCACATTACTGTTTGTTTGTACTATTTTTATTCCAGAATGCTGTTGACCTATTTTAATATCCCAAAAATAAAAAGAATTTCTTTAGCATTAACCTAATTATTAGACGTAAATCCCTAGTCACATGTCACATTCTGAATTATTAAATCAATATTCAGAGTGGGAAATAGCCATAAAGGTGGATTTACGTGTGACCACACCTTTTCTTCAAAGAAGTTGGCAAGATATATATTTTAAATGCTACGTGTATTATGTATTTTATTTTCAAAGGCTGTCTGCGTGGATATTAATGTGTGGAATTCAAATATTTTCTAACCAACTGGGTTAGTTTCAATTAATTGCATTACTGCTGTTTTATGTTTTTCATTGAATTATGTTCGAATTCTGCACCATTTTGCGATAACATATCTTTTCTTTTTTTCTTATGTTTACTAATGATTTTATAGTGCAAAAGTGGTATAGGTGGTACAACGCTCAGGGTGTAAATAGAATAATGTTTTTATTTTTTCCCCAATGAGGATCCCGTGAAAGATTAAGAAGGAAGTCTGGTACCAGGTTTGACTGTGATGTGTGTCATCGGTGTTTCTCAAAATACAAGACGCTTGTAACGCATCGCAATGTGCATTCTGAACGATTTAAATGCTCATCATGCAGCAGATGTTGCTGTTCCCAGGCTGAACTTAAAAACCATCGTTTGACCCATTTGTCCAGAGAAGAACGCCCTCTATGGTTATGTGACATTTGTGGGTCGTATTTCACCACGCGCTTCAATCTGTTGCAGCATAATCAAATGAAGCATCCAACAATGTAACCACGTTTGTAGTATTGATGCACTTAATGTCAATTGTTACAATACCTGCTATTCGTCGGCTAATGGTTAATTTTGAAATGGTTCTGTCACAATAATGTTTGTTATTGCTGGTTTCGACCTAATTCGTGAAAGTAATCGTGTCTGCCAGTAATATATTACTGGCAGACACGATTACTTTCACGAATTAGCTCTATCAAAAGCAATATCGCTGTTAGAGCTTTGCAGTAATGTCTTTCATTTGTGCTGTGAGTTTTAAGAACTCAGATGTTTTAGGTCTTTGTAATAAAACACGAAAAAGAACGTATCTTGTGGAACGTCAAAATTCTCACTGTATCCTATTAAGCATGAAACAAACCATAAAAGACACAATTTCCTTGAACTTGTCAGCAGTAGGTGATAGAGGAATTTAAATTTACGGCTGTCAGTTTCATCTGGTTATACAATGGATTAAATATTTAACATTTCAAGCAGTCTATGTGTATTTGAAGTAATTTTTGTAATAATATGGGACTAATGGCGTACTGTCGTACATTCTGTATTTTTGGAAAGCCTTAATGAATGAAAATAAAGTGGTCTTCCCATATACACTTGTTCATTTGTTTGGTTTCTGGACTTAACCACTTTTGCAATCTGCTGCTTTAACATACTAAGTTGAAAAAAAGATGTCATTTTTAGATGACGGTCTGTATGTCAAAGTTACTTGTGTTGTTTTTTTAAGACCTTCAAACAGAAACGTTTAAACAGAACGTTTGAATAGAAATATAATAATTTTTAATTTTATTTCTATTAGTAATAAAATAGATGTTTCTAAATAAATTTACAAATTTTGTATTAAATTTGATAATTTCTGTTAGTAAATTTAATGGTCTAAAACATCATTTTTATTCTTTTGACTTATTTTATTGTATTCTTTTTTTTCCTTATTTTACAGATTACGTTGGGCAAAACCAGGATGAAGTTGATAAACTTTACAAATGCCGCTGTTGTGATCGTACCTTCTCTAACCATCAGGCAATGCTACGTCATCGCAACTTACACGAGGAACGTTTCAAGTGCCTGACATGTGGGAAATTGTTCGGTGAAAATTACTACTTGCAGCGCCATATGATAGTTCATGTGCCTACAGAAGAGCGTGACCCGGTGACCTGCAATATTTGTGGACGAATTTTTTCATCTCACACAAGCCTTTCATATCATTTGAGACATAAACATCGAAATCCTTATGAGCATTAGAGTTACTGAGAACAGCGAAACGAAGATGAAAAAGTGTAACCAGAATGTAGGCTAACTTATCTTGTAGCAGCCTAAACCCCCTTTCGTGAACAATCTTTTGTAAATTAACTGCATAGTTTATTTAACGTTATTGCTACAACATATTTTGTAGTGTATCATATTTGTAGTGCAGCGATATTGTTTTCAGCACTGTCAGGAATTTATGAATGCATATACATCCGTAGAGAGTGGGAGTGTCACTGTCTATGCTGTAACTATTGCTTCATATTCCATCCCACGTCGCAAAGTCGTCTGGGAGAGAAGCTGCGGATTTCTTTTCCTGGCTCCAGGCCAGTTTTCAATGTTGCCAGCATTTTATTTTACCAAAGCAACACTAAAAGCCATCAAATTTCCGGCAAGCACGTCGACTGGCATTTAGATAGGAGGCAAGGTACGTGATTGTTACCCCAGTTGGCCTTGATTTGAAGAAGCCTTCTCCTTCCCTGCTTAAAGATCATTTAGCTCTGTTCCACGCAGAGTTACCACATGTCTGCACTAATTGTAGCACAAGTCATATTTTTCTCACCTACTTATGAGGTTATAACTTAAACAGCGTATTTATTATGTTTAATATTACTGGAAGATAGTTACGACCATTCGTTCCATTATTGGTTGTTTGGGGTTGCGAATGAGAATGAGAGATGGGACATGCAGTAATATTGTCATGATCACTCCGTCGAGCACTACAGAATCTCCTTCATGTCGCTCCTGGTCCTACCTATTGGTGCATGCCCGAACTAAAATTTTGTTTTGGAAACTACTTGAAAAAAAAGGGATTGCGTTGCGGGAAAGCTTTTTAGGACAGCATGCTTCACGAAAAGGCAGCTTCGAGACCGCCTTGAGCCTTATTTAATTCCGTCAGCAGCATGAACGTGAACATGACTGGTAGAATATAATGGAAGTAATCATTAGAAAGTGGGGCTCGTTAACATGGGGGGGAATTTGAGTCACTGGCTGCGCTAATTGAGTGAGCGAAGCAAACTAAAATCAATAATTGCTAGCCAGTGTGCGCAGCGATTTGAAGAAACTTAATACGGTCGAAAATAGACACACACATCAGCTACCATACCTTACCAGTCTTGCAACGCCTACATTCACAAATTATTTTAATTTTTTTTTAAAATGAATTGAATTGAAAAGGAATTATTGAGAACTGATTTCATAAAATTAGAAGAACTGTGTTAGCCATTGCTTCCGGCTAAATTGCTGATTTATTACGTTTGTAATCTGAAACACGTAACGATAGTGATAATTATAGAACGAAGTAATTCACCATTGTAGGTAAACTTAATATTATTTCACAACAATATCTGTAAATCATGACTATTAAAAAAGTTGAAATTACAAGAGATATTATTTGTTGTGTTCTTTCTTGGTTAAAATATCCCACAGATGCCTTACAACATTTTTCGTGTTATAAACCAATAGAAATGCACTGCGTGCTGCAATAAAAAACAAATGATTAAATGCTGCTGCAGGTACCGATTGTTACTACAGGAATTTGTTTATATCCTGCATTGTTGCCATTTATTGTTCATCTTTTAAGACAAGTTAAAAAATACCCACTATTTCAATTCTACCACTTCTACGCGGAATTCAAAATTCCTGCAAATTTGTGTGATGCAAACGAACACCATATGACCTCCGTTTGTAATAAGTCTTTAAACTATACTGAACTGGTATTTTTCACGGAGACTTTTAATCGTTGCTTTTCATAATTTTTGCAGGAGGTACAAATGTATGATAAGATCTAGAATAAGATTTTGTTTAATGTCTCTGTAATGTGGGGCGCAGGGTTAACCCGAACCAGTGCACTCTGACTGAGGTTGACGTTAATGACCTAGCTGTTAATGCGCCATTAAGCCTCAGTCCCCCGCCCTTCACAATGTACAATTGTTTTGAAATATTTTATATCTCGCTGTGTACAGTTCAGTTTTGCAGGGATGTTGAAAAAGTGCCAAGTTAGCTTCAGTTAATGCTCATTTAAATTATGGCGCATATTTGGCACAGAAATGCTTGAGCTGCTAACCCATGCTTTCGCCATGAGCATATGAATGAGTATGAATGTTTTAACGACAATTAAATCATGTGCATCCCGTCTTTCAATTAATGAGAAGACCATTGATGGGCAAATTCAATCTGTAAGATTCTTTTTATTTTTAAGAAGCTTTGGAGTAAGGTCTTTGTACTATTCATCAGTGACCTTCTTACAGGCAACACATCTGTAGATCAGGAGAAATTTGCCGACGATTTAAAACTTCACTTAGCAATCATTACCCAAATTGATCATTGTTCTCTTCAACGAGAAACTTCCAATGTCAATTATTGGGCCGAAATTTGGCAACTCCCTCTTTCCAATGAAAAATGCTTGCACTTTCATTTCGGGAGGGGCTCCGGTGACACTAATTATAGTATTGGAAACACAAATCTCTATACAGTATCGTCCATTAAGGATCTAGGTATATGGTTCCGGTCAGACTTAAAATCTTCCACACATTGTAATTACATCACGATGTTGGCTAATCGCAGGTCCGCTCTTGTTCAACGATGCTTTACTTTTGGCAACTTATATACTAAACTCTGGACTTTTAAGGTGTATGCGCGCCCTATTTTCGAATACGTGAGTCTGGTTTGGGCACCGGGTTTACTTAAGGATATTGACCATCTCGAATCTGTCCAGCAGTGCTTCACAAAATCTTTACCAGGTATGAGAAATTATCCATACGATCAGCGGCTGAAAATTGTACAGTTGGATTCTTTCGAACTCCGCAGACTAAAGGCAGACCTTGTTTGACGTACAAAATTGTCCATAATCTTCTCCCAATAACCATACCTTTTTTGAGGTTAGTAATGTGACAATAGCTAGAGGTCACGGACTTAAGCTAGTAACCCCAAAAATTTAAATTAAACTGTAGGAAATCATTTTTTGTGTTCGAATTGTTCCTGTCTGGAACTCACTGAGCTACGACATTGTTTCCGCCCCATTGGTAAATATTTTCAAAAGGCGTTTGTACGCGTGTTGCCTGAAACGACACCTATTGCGTCCCAATTTTTGTCCATAAGTAGGAATGATCTTTATTTTTGTGTTTTTATTATTTTTATTTTTGATGATAGTCAATTTTGTCTTGAATTGGTAAATGTGAAATTTGATATTTGTACTTTTCCTAATGCACACACTTGCAGTAATTGTCTAGTTTATTTTTCTGAAATTTTTATAAAAAAACTGCCCTTGAGGCCAGCTACCCCCATTCTCCTTTATTCCATATTTCTTTCTGTTTAATCCCCATTTCTTTCCTCAAGAAATCTTGAATATTTTTTTTATAATTTTAAAGTGCATTTGCTGATGCGAATTCGCTAATGTTTTTTTTTTAAATGGCATGCTGTTAGTAGTCCACCCCGCACCTTGCATGTCCACTTTGCTCTTTTAAATGGAGCAAAGAAAGTCATTTTATTATTTTATTAACTCGAAATGGCAAATGCTACCAAAAGTCTTATAAACAATCGGATGCCGTGTAACAATTGCTGAATAAAGTAGTGGGCAAATTAAAAGTGATGAAGATTGCAGGACTTTCTAACTTGTTTGTTGTTAGCATGAAAAATGTATGCACCAAGAAACGCATGAAAAACACAACAAAAACAACAAAAACAAAAACACATGCAATTCAAGCATTTTTTCATGACCCACTACCATTTTAGTAGGATTACGTAAGATGGGTTTTTGTTTATGCTTGTCCATTGCCTTATCTGCCCTACAAGTACCAACGTTTACTCATTCAGTTCGTTCCACTCTAGGCACATTAAATATAGCGTATGTGTCCTTGTTAAAATTATTGCAAATGATTGTCTTAACACCATAATGAGGTAAAAAGTAGATAGAACAAGTCCATTGGGCTAATAGGATCAATAGCATTTAAAAATGCAATGTTTGATAAATACATACTTATGTTCCCCTTTTGGCTTTGTGAAGAGCAGCATCCTTTTTTTTTTTTTTAATGAGAGGAGGGTTGCTTTTCGAAGCTCGGGCTTGGTGTTTTCTTTTTTTTTAAGGGTTGGCCAAATTTTGTAAACACATTTATCTAATTGTGAATTTGATTTGATTTTCTAGATTCCTGTGACCAGGTGCTTGCTTGTCCTTACTGCAGCCGATACTTGAAAGGTCGTCAAAGTTTGAGACTCCATCTCAACATTCATCAAGGGCTGTACAAGTGTAATGTCTGTGGCGTTTGTCTCAATTCTCCAAGAAACTTGCGGACCCATTCGTGGTCTCATATGAGCCCAGAAGAAAAGCAGAGAGCCGGATTGCAAAATGTATGTTCTGCATGCAAAAAAGCATTTGCAAAACGAGAAGAACTTGATGGCCATAATGCAAAGAAGCATCCGAAGTACATTCAGTGTCGTGAAGGACATTCTAGTTATACTGTACCTAATTTCTAATCTGGAAATAGCTGGAACTGTTACGATTAGCAAGGATGAATTGTTTCTTTTTTTTTATAAGAAATAAAAATGTTAATCTATATAACTAAGATCGTAATATTTGTATGTTTGTTTGTGTGCGTGTGTGTCGCCAGATTACCGAGATTCTCACACCTTATTCTATTCAAATCCGCAGTGGCAATCTCCCCAATTTTTTTACAGACTGCAAACCAAACATAAGTGAGTCTTTGTGGTTTGTTTAGCCATATACAATTATTTTCAAAATTATTTGTGTAAAGTATGAGTGACAGGAAGACAAATTACGAGGAGGCATAGGCATGTCAGCCATATATCCTGGTCATGAATTAACCTCTGAGTGTGCATCCTAGTGTTTACATGAGCAACGACCAGTTGAATCCAAATGCCAAACCACTTAACGAAATCGGAGTGGCATATGCTCAATATAGATTGATGAAATTCAATGAGAATTAAGAAAATAATGTGAAAGTATCTATTGCTCCACCCATCTGATAATTTTGCAATTAGCCACTTAGTCATAGAATGAAAGATAGTAATGAATGATACAGGCGATAATCCAATTTGTTAAGTTGGCACGGTACAGAATCAGAGATGCACCCAGGAATTTGTTTGGAGGAGGGCAAATAAATTGGAATTCAAAATGAGGTCCAAAAATTTAGCCAAGGGGTTTTATCCCTGTAAAACAACTCATTTTCAGCAATTTCATTCTGAAAGCCAATTTTCAGAATTTTTTCTGCTGAAATAAATATCTTATTTGTCAAATTTTATCGAATCTTACCATTGGCCCGAGTTGGCTAAAGTCGGCTCATGCCACGATCACATCGTCTTAACAAAATATTAAGTCCGTAATAAATAAAGGCTTACCGAATCTTAGCATTTTTTAGTGTATGATTTTCACTCTTGTGGTATTACGTTTGCCCATCCCTTGATTTGCAGCGATTTGCATATAATGGTTAAATTTGTTACAAACAATGTTGTTAGGTCCACAGTTGTTCTTAGAATGATAATACGTTCTTCTACTATCCCTATAACATCAGCATATTTTTCTATTTCAGATGAAAGCAGCAGAGCTTACTCTTTGGATAAAGCCACGTTTGAATGTGAAATATGTCATCGAAGGTTTTTCAAAGCTGTTACACTTTATGCTCACCGTAATATTCACACGGAACGTTTTAAATGCATTGTATGTGGCAAATGTTTCTTGGCTCGCCGTGCCTTGGAAGATCACAGCTTGACTCACATCTCTCCCAATGAGCGACAGTTGTTTCCATGCATTTACTGCAACCGTTCTTTTGTTAATAGAAACAGTCTACAGAACCACAACAAGCAAGCCCATATGAATAGGAAATAAAAAAAATTATCTTTGGTAGTATCATATTTTATTGTTGGTAATGGTTTAATTTTTAATCCATGCAGTGTCATAGATTTTACAGTGAAATAAATAAATATTCACCACATATTTTCTGTAATAGTAGAAGATAATATGAATAATTCAACATGTACCAACGTACGGAATATACCGTCCAAAATAACCAAACCACTAAGAATTTGAGTTAATGTTGGTTGAAGTGAATTTACACAGGATTTCAAGAGTGTGATTAGCAACCACTTCGATTGCTTGAGCTTGACTATTAATAAAAGAAAGCCAGGCACACAACAAATAATACAAATTACTGGTACATTCCTCCAGGTTAGATTTCCTGTATGGCTCAGTTATGCAACATTTGTTCAAACGTCTGTAAATGTTGCAAAGGCGTTCATTTTCCTATTTTCCCCCTCTTTGAGGAACGGTTTTCATACCTGAACCTAAGCAGATTTTGCAAAAGCCATTTTGCGCAGGATGCTGAAAATAGTGTGAAAGTATATCCTTTTAAGTAAACATATTTTTCTACATCAAATATTTTCTGGCAATGCCAACGCCAGAGCAATAAAGATATACCTACATTAGTGTACACTAATAAATACGGATGCAAACCTATTTACGTTTCCTTTTGGACTTAAATGTCAGACTGCCTGAGCAGGAAATTGAACCCGCGACCTTTGAAACCAAAGCCATAAGGCCTGCCGTTGAGCTATAATGA